>WMED01026294.1:0-10844 GCA_019650415.1 Pipa parva
GCACATTGATCCGCAGACCCACGTATTTCCCCACAAAGATGCTAATTTCCCCAGCAGATGGAAATCACCTAGCAGAGCTGCATATTGCCCCACAAAGCCGCTGACATGCAGGGCCATGTATTGTTTTTAATCTGTTTTCTTGTGGAAAACCCGATGCGGCCCAGCCTCACACAGACTCTACCTCCAGCGGTCCAGCCTCACACAGACTCTACCTCCAGCGGCCCCAGGGTAAATTGAGTTTGAGACCCCTGATCTAGCACCACTTTATAACATACTGGTGTGCACTTCCACACAGTGTTTGGAACTTACTATTTAATGTGTGCCAGCTATGGAAGTTTGGTGGACTAGATGGCATTTGTTTGAACTGTCCCTAATTATTTGCATTAGACATGTAACAAACACAAATTAAAATCAGGATTAAATTAATCCATGCCTCCTTTATTCATAACCCAACTATTTTACCAATTGATCAGGTGTACAATTTTTAGTTAAACTTGAGCAATAGAAGGGAAAACCAAATCTCTTTTGCATAATAAAATTGGGAGTGTGATGTGTAATGTTGCCGAACACAGCCACTTTTACAACTGTTCATTGGGATTAAAACAACTAGAAAAACCAAAAGCACTCAAGTCAACATCATCCTTACAAGAAAGAGCTTTGCTTTGACTATAAATTACATGCCAAAGGTCTCATATTGTTATGATTCTGGCATGGAAAGGGGTTAAATTCTATGTTCCCTCTGACCAATCAGATGGCCCCACAGGGTTTTAAACTGGTCCACTCCCCCAAACCTTTACCACAGTATTTTGGTCAGGTTCTAACAAGGTGCTTCTGGTTCATTTGTTAATATTCAGTGTGTGTTTAAGCCTTTGTATTTTGGTTAGATACTAACAAGGTGATTCTGGTTCGTTTGTTAATATTCAGTGTGTGTTTAAGCCTTTGTATTCTGGTTAGGTTACTTTCTAGTCTGGGTGTCGGCAAGTTTGTTTAGTTAAACCTTCTGGCGTTTTATCCGGTGCCTTTCCCCTGCTCAGTGGGTTAGAATTGAGTGTGTTTGTTCAGTGCTTCCCACTAGCTGTTTCCGCCTCCCCTTCGGCGTCCTACTTCGCCATTCAAGGTTTCTCTGCGGGTGAGTCCCAACTGTTTTGTTATTCCCTTTTTTTGTTGTGCTTGATTTTAAAAGGAAATTTGCTATGTGATTTTAAAGGGAAATTTGCTATGTGATGTTAAAGGGGAATTTGCCAAGTCTTGTTAATCTTGTATTAGCAGTGTTCCATTGGTAAGGTTAATTGGGTGGGAATCAGGTGAAGAAGCTAATTAAGTCCTGCACATCTTGCTTAGGGGATAGTGAAGTACCCCTGAATTCTCCTGTCCCAACGGAACCCTTGCCCTTCAGAACTCAGTCCCCATTTATGTTATTTTAACCCCTGCCCTGTTAAATGTTATTTTCTAGTTAAAGACCTAACTTGCTTTTGCCAGTATCCAGCCACTGGGATCCAGACCTCTAATCTCTTATAGTTAGTCTGACACATATTCAGTTTTTCTGAGTTATACTGACCAATAAAAATTATTTGATTTCTTCCTATTCTGTTTTTCTAACCAGAAGCCTATGATCCATAAAAATGTTGCTATAAAGATGTTGCCAAAACTAATTCATTTTTTACCCCAACACAATTAAAACTATCTAGAAATGTTCCCCCATTTGTATGGACATAAACATGAATAATTTTGGCTAGTTAATGCTTGAGAAACCGCATTTTTTTAACAATTTCATTGTTTTTTTAATTTATTTAAAATAGCTGTTTATTTGCTAATTTTATCACCCAAAATTGCTTGCTTGCCTTAGTCAGGCATAAACCATTATTCCCTATGCAGTTGGTCCTGTGCCAGAGTCATAACAGTTTTACTGCTGAAAAACAATATCGATATTGATAGGAACTGGAAAGCGAATGTAATAGGAAAACACTGGAAAGTGTGCTGCTCAACATATTAGATTTGCTTTTCAAGCCTATATACATAAATCGGCCAAGTTGAAAATTACATCAATATGAAAATAGACGCCTAAACACTTCAAAAACGATGAAGTGGAATTTTTCTCCAAATTGATTAATGCTGTATAATGGCTTAATATATTCTGTGAAATACAATGTTTTGTATTTACAAAAATCATTCAACACATTTTAATGTGATTCCTCCAATATATAAATTCACATGTACAGCAGCCATTGTATTATATAAACTTGTGGGTTTTGATGGAATAGGGCCATCTGTCTCCTTTCCTTTGCTATATTCATCAATGCTTCTGGTTGTATTAACATTATACATTTTGTCTACTAGGTTATTCTTTCAAAAGTCCAACAATAAATGGGATTCATTTGTTGCTAGTCAAAAACATTTCTTCATTTGTAAACTACACTGATTTTGCAGTTTATACTAACTTTGGCAGAAAGAGGTAAACAAAACTCCAGTTCTTCCTACTTATCACCCATCGCCCTTATGTTGTCTTAACAATCCCCGTAGGACACAGCTCATAAAATTTGAAATCTGAGCAAAACACCAACACAGCCAAATGTCCTGGCTTATTTAGTGAAGGCAAGGACAACAAGATCCAAGCCAAACTTGTCAAGAGTGAGCTACTTCTAATTTGGTGGACTGTAGTCTGAATCTCTTGGCTGCTTTGACTAAATTATTCTTCCAAGATGAATGTAGAACAAAGTTTCCAGCATCTATAAATGTGCCACGTGTATGTTTTGTTTCATTTGTTTGCCCTAGTGACAAACAATACAGTTTAATATTGTTGCTTAGATAGTTTCCAAGAACTCACATCAGCATGTGGGATTTAAAATGGATGTGGTGACAGTACAAGTGTGCAGTGCTAAGATGATCTCAAGGCTTTGGTTTCAGTAGGTAAAATATACTTGCAGAAATATATTATAGCATGTGATTAAAGGAGAACTACACTTGTTTTGGTGATTTTCAGCTGGAGGGAGAAGATACTTACCAATCACATTCATCACTCCACTGCTGACTTCTGCTTCCAGATTCAGCTGACCTTCTTCGGCTGTATCATCACAATCCTCTTCTATTGGAGAGGATAACAAATAGAAAATATCCTGGGAAAAAGCCTCTCTTGGCAGGGCTGGTTTTAGTCAAACTGGGGTCCTGAGCAAATCTAGTGGAGCCGCCCTCCAGCATTGTGCCCTCGACAGCTGATTGGGAGCTAAGAGCAGGGTAAGGATTGACTCTTTCTGTCTAATCCCTAGCTGGTTCTTAACTCCCAAATACCAGCACCGGAGGAAAACAGAACTGGGGAAGTCTGCTATTGTTCGCAGCAGAGTACTGTTTGGAGCTGCCTTAGAGTTGTGGACCCTGGGGAATTGCTCAATTTGTCCCCAACAACTGCCCTGTCTTTAGGACCCTGAATCTAAGTGCAGCAACATACAGTGGTACTTTTAACTCCTTTAAGAGGTAATTAAGTCAAAGTCCAAATATTTTTGTTTATCTTAGTGATAACTCTAGAGTATTCACAAGACCAGCTACAGTTAAGCTGTCCAAAAGGTGGCAAAAAGTTTGCTCCGTGTACAGTCAGAGACAATCAGAGAGGTGACAATATGAGGGGGGATGGTTTTAATTATTTCCCTATATTTTAAAGAGCAGTGAGTTTTGCAGCATTTACTTCTTGCCTGAAAGTTAAGATCTGATTTACATCTAATTTGTTAACGAATGAAAAGCTTCAAACAGCTATGCCAAGATGGAAAACAGACTTAAAAAGCAACAAAATCAAAATAAAGTATGAATCTCCTATAGCAATGGAACATATCTTTGCAGTAAATTTAGTCTGAGAACACGATTGAAGGAGTTTTGGGAATCAAAAACTATATGAGTATCTAGGAATGAGTCATACTTAATCTGTGTGAGATGATCTGATATATTCATATACAGTATACTGTATATATAAGCTGTACAGTGTGCGATACAGTTGATAACTGCAACTTAGGAAATGCAGCTTGATTAGAATATATGACTTGGGCACCCAAACTATTTTTTTTCTTTTTTGCAAAGGTCATTTTAATTTTCTTTTGTCATCACCTCCTTCTGTGTAATTTCATATTTTACATTTGGTATAAAGGAGATCTAAGCTCGTTTTTGTCTAGAGGTGATTTAGGGAGGAGGTGAGAATACTTACGATCACTTTTATCGTTCCACTACTGACTGCTTCTTCAAGATCAAGCCAATGTTCTTCAGCTTCAGCACCAAAATTCCTCTTCTCTTCCTGCTTCCTTTTTAGCAAGCCATAAACAAGAAGAGGATTATGCTACTGCAACAGAAGAAAAGAACATTGGCAGGGTCTTGAAGCAGCAGTTGGCAGTGGAGCGATTAAGGTGATCAGTAAATATTTCCACCTCCCCCTTAAGAATTAACCCTACACAAAAGCAAGCTTAATTCTCCCTTAATGGGTTGAGCCTAGATAAGATTTTTTACTGTTTCCTATCAGAATGGCACAACATTATTTATCTTAGTAATTTAGAGGCTCATGAGATTGAGAAGCTGCCAACATCTTATCTGTAAACTGTTATTAAAACATTGAAGAATTAAAACAATTCATATCTCATATTCAAACAGATGCAAACTCACTTTTCACTATTGACTATGTGGAGAATACTTTTGTCGCACAGGCAGACATCACTGTCACATGTGTAGAGTGGCATAGTCAGTCGGATAGAAGTAGATTGAGAAGTCATGCAGAGTGAGGCGAATTCGACAAGTGAAGGGCAGTGACGTTAGTCTCACACTGTTCCCTTAACTTTATACAGTGAATATTCTATTGCTATGTCACCTTGTACCTAGGTCATGCAGTCACTTAGTCACAGTCTCCATTGTCACATTTGAATGAATAGTCACATTACACAACACTGAAGCCCTGCCATCGACCCTACAATTCACCAGTCTGGAGTGGTGAAGTCAAACAGATGAATTCGGAGCAGTACACCTAGTCACATTCGCAACATTCCTCTGCTTAGTCAGTAGTAGAAGTATCTGTGCACGCGCACGCAAAATGATGCGAAGAGCGCAGTAAATTCACAACTCACGTAGTTGCCCAAATTGCTTGCATATTCACTGAGTTTGCTCTTCTCTCTCTCTGCAAATTCATAGCTCTACGCATCTATTGGGACTTTAGTAAGTAAATCTCTTGCAAATTCCAGTTCCTGCCGGGGCAAGTCAGATACTCCAGTGTTGGCATATGGCTAATTCTGTTGTTTCCACTACACCATTTTTTAGAAAACATGATTGTCAAATCACTGGAGATGCATTAGCTGTTGGCACAATAGTTTCAAAGGTTAGTAAGGTTGAAAGAATAAAAAACTCAAACAAGTTCATCCTATGAATAATAAATTATAGGTAAATACCGACTAGTATACCCTGACTCATTCAGAGCAAGGTGCAAAACCCATTTAATGCTTGGCCCAAATTTGCTATAACATTGAAAATAAATTGTTTTATTATTATTGCTTTAAAATTATGTTTTTTTAAGTAACTGTCCAAAACCTTTTATTAACCAATCGAATGATTTTGCTGGAACCAGAAGACTTTTTCTCAATTTTAGTCTGTTTAGTATGTGTGCTCTACTGTTTGTTAGGAATGTGATTATAAGTTATTACTACAAATCTATATTAAGTGCTGACCTCATGTCCTGGAGTCATAGAGTGTTACTACCCAAGATTACTTAAGCAGTGCTTGATAGTATAGAGATGGAAATTTCTAATGGAAGCTCATAGACAGGTCTTCTAGAGGATAACCCAAGCCAATACTCAGTGATGCTGTAGAATCTTACTATAGAAGCCTTGGTCCAATAAGCCTGTTGAATTATGCAATTCATGTTTTATTATATGTATTAATAAATAAATCTGACTTTGACAAAGTGTAAAGTAACTGCCAATGGGATTTAACTATTAGGTGAGATCCATTTTTGAACTGCTCTAATAATACACTCAAACACCTATACCATGTAAAAGGAACTGGCTGGAGAATAAAAATTAGTGTCACGCTGTCTTTGTACTGTGGAGAAGATATTGATAACAGTGGATACTGAAGGAAGCATATTACACCATCATTTCTAATCAGTTAGAACATCCAAAAAAATCACCCAGTGATGTTTGTAGTGTAAACTTCTATATATATTTTTTTTTAGAAGATATAATTCATAAAGAATCAGCAATGTCAGAAAATGCTATTAGTATTTGGATAAGCATAGCTATTTCTATGCAGTAAAAATGTCATCTTTGAAGTTAAATTGCTGATTTTAATTGGTTTGTGCTATGTTTCTCTCTGCAGATGGAAGCCATATTGCTCTGGGGATCTTCATGAACATGTATGATATACAGTAAAGTTTCATAGTATACAATGGGACTAGGCAGAGGTTAGTTTATTTAACAGATAAAAGATGGCTGCAACTTCAACTTCAAAGATAACACTTTTACCAGTACTATGTAAGGTTGTCATGCCAATCAGATTTGAAAATGTTTTTGGTTTCACTGATCCTTTAAGAAACCCAAAAATTGAAATAGGTACAAATAATATTATATTTAGTTTCCCATAGCGCAGGAAGTTTTTGGCCACTGGTCTGTGGGTAAGAAAGCATATGACATAAGGGATGGTGACTGCACATGCACAATTCAAATACTGTATGACCTCATAGAACTTTATATGTAATGAATGGTGAAGCTATTGTATACATCACTGTATCTGTGTCTTTGTAACATTAAGACTACAACAACTCATGTATCATGTATTATGAGTAGTTCATGAAGTTCGTTACTTGGCCTTTATTATTCAATATTTTCCAAAGTGGGTTAGCAGAACAGTTCATTTACATTATTTGCATTATTTCTGCCCATTCAGATATTTTTTTATTTCAGCGGTGCTGACTGGTTTACTCTTAGTCAATCGATGACATATCAATCCTATACAGCTGTTTTGTTCAACAATTCAAACTTTAAAAGAGACATGACCATCTTCACTCTTTCAAATTACAAATGTATTTCAAATACATTAGTTTGCTAATAAAAATAAGTGCTGTAGTCAGTTAACCCTGTTTATAATACATTATGCTACAAAAAAAAAACATGCTTTCAATTAATTAATCATTTTATTCAACCAAGTAACATGGTAAAGACAAGAATGGACTTCTTTTTCATGGATGTCTTATTCCTTGTGAAACTAAAATATCTCTTTATGACCTGGAATTTCCAGTGCTTTTAGAGCTTAAAAATAGTACAATTTAAAAACAGTAAAATAGTTGCCATCTGCTTTAATTTACCTGAAATTCCATGAGAAGTTTTCTTACAATTTATAGCACACACTGACTATAGAAAGCTACTGGTGGTCTTGGGTAAATTCCCTCTAGAACTTTGAACATTTTACAAATCCATTAACAAGTAAATTCTATTTGTATGAACATTTATTTTGTTTTACATCATCTGCTATGTGTAAAAGTGTAGCCAAAATACAAATACATCAAGTAAATATGCACCTTCATGTCTTGTGAAGTAACCGAATGAAGAATAATCACAGGCAGTTCAGGGGTCAGAGTATGGCTGAATAGAGACAGAGGGATAGATAGAGGGATTATGAGCCTTACCTTTGTTTTATAACCCATTTGCCTCCACTATTGCCACTGGTTACACATGAATACCTGGTCTTTCATTTTGTGAAACAAACAGAGGGATATTGAACAGTGAACATCTGATACCAAATATATCACCATGTAGATCTTGATAGCTATTCTATCTTATATGTTATTTAGACTAGTGGTTCCCAACCTTTTCTGGACCAGCTACCTGATCTAGCAAAGGTTCTATGGACTGTAGGGGGCAGAGGAGCAAGCCAAACATGTTGCTGGCCACATGATGGTGACACGCTACCTGTGCACACATTACCACTATGTGACCCAGAACCAGGGGGCCTACAGACTGACAGTGGCCTGGTATTTGGGGAGCCCTGATTTAGACAAGTTCTAAATAGACTAAGAAAGGCAGAGAGTGTTACCATTCATACAGAAAGAAGACAACCACAGAAGCTACTAAAGCCTAAATACAGTAAAGGTTTCACAGAACAGCTCTTGCTAGGCTGCAGCCATTATTTGGAAATACAACTACAATTTATTTAATGAATAGAATCATTTTATGGTTAACAGAAATTATGAGTCACTGGGCAAAAGGTCCTTTGATTTCTACAAGATTTAGATTTTCATACAATACCATCTATTAGAAAATAGTGTGTTTGTTTCAGCAAAGTACATAGGTTTCAATATAAACCATTCTTAATAGCTTGTGGAGACAACATACAAACAGAATATATGAACTTATAAAAAGAATAGAAAATAAAATGTAGTCACCAATATACAGTAAATGACTATGCACCTGACATACCTCGGTGATGGGATTTGAACTCAGAACCTGTGGTTTGCCACACTGCTGTATAAACTCTACTCTAACTTGACAGCAGGGTTCCAGTTTTGCTTTCTGTTATACTTGTTTCGTCTCATGGAGCTGTGAAAAATTATTTTGGTTCGCAGCTGCATTTCATTACACAGGAACAGTACAGTCAACAATCCCCAATCCTGGGCCTCCAGCTATACATTGCCTTTGTTTGGTACTTGTCTGGATTGCCTGGAGAGTGCTGTGGCTGTTAGTCTGTTTTTCTGATTTTGATTCCTGGCTTGTTGTCTTTGACTGCTGTTTCTGTACCTTCTGACCTGTTGTTGCTGATCTTACCCTATCTGTTTACGAGACTATGCTATGGATATTTTTTTTTACACACATTCCCATATAGTTGATACCCTTGCATCTCCTTGGTGGCAGTTTAGGAATTCTCAAGAATTAAACCCTGGTAACACCTAATTAGCATAGCCTCTCCCAAAACCAAAGGTGGCTGCTATGTGTAGAAGATCTTGCCTAGACCAGACCCCACACCTTCTCATAGTTTCAGTCACTACCGTGTCAGAACAAAATTTGTGCCCGGTATTGCAACAGTCTACAAGTCTGATGTATGAAATGGCTTTTATATACTATGTATAGGTGGCATTTATCTCCTGGATCTAGGAAACCCAGATGTATTTTTGAGGTGGCTCATACACACAGTTTTTTAGTAATGAGTTTGTAATGCTCGAATATATATATATTTTATTTTAAGGTACTCTATTATCTTTTCATAAAATAATTATGAGGATATAGGTTTAAAAAATTCAGCGAGCGTGCTCACACTACTATATTCCTAGAGTGGGATGAAGATTGGAAAGAAGCCAATGTTAAAGGATATCTAATAAACAAAAGAAAGATTACTATAATTTAAAATAATCTGAATTCATATGGATGAAAACCTCTACAGTTCATGATCCCTAGATATCTGTCAGCAAGATATTTCTTGCCAAGTTAATGAGCTTGTACACAGGCAACACATAGTTTCAACAGTATTTTTCCTCCAGTAACTAAGGAAGGACTGAAGGAAAAAATAGAAAGAGGACCATAATGAGCATAGTATGAGAGAGCAGACATCAGTGTGGCTATGTACATAGTAGTTAATAACTTATTGGAAGCTCTAAGAAGTGAAGTTTTGGGATTGTAACTGAATGTGATGTAGTAACAGAGATGGGTTGACACAGGGGTAGGCAAACCATGGCTCTGGAGCTGCATGTGACTCTTCAGCCTCCTTTTTGTGACTCCCTTCTTCCTTGATTGACAAATGAAAAAAAAAAAAAGAATAAAAGGTTATTTATCAATGTAACTTTCATTTACATATTATTTTATTTTTATTATTATTTTCTTCTGTTTGTTGTATTCTGACATTGTAACAAGTAAAATTTAAAAAATAATTAAAACTTTTAAAAGTTTCTAAGCTGTTGTGTTTTGTGGCTCCAGACTACTTTCCTTTAGTGGAAGAGGAGAAAAAATGGCTCCTTTCATAGTAAAGTTTGCTGACCCCTGGGATAACAGATCAAGCAACAAACATATGCAATGTTCACAGCCATATCTCCCAACATTCACTTTTAAAAAGGGATGCCTATGGACAATTCAGTGTGCAAGATTGTACTGGAATATGTTAAGACCTGTATTAGGTCCTCCTCTTTTAAAGGCAATGTTGGCCTGTATGCTAAAAAAAAGTCTTATTTTAAAGAAGTTCTTTATTTTTTAATTTAAATTTGGAGATAATAACTGTAACAGATGCGTGCAATAGGAAAACCACTTTTAGGGCGAAATTTATTAAAGGCGAAGTGATCGATCGATCAAAATTTTAAAAAAATTGAAATTTTTCAAAATTTCAAAAAATTTCGAAATTTGTAAAATCGATCGACATTTCAACATTAAAAATTTTGAAATTTCGAAATTTGATTGAAATTTTGAAATTCGATCGATTGAAAATTTACGACATTAATAAATTTCGGCCATTATGTACTAAAAAATAAAATAGGTCAACAAAGCAGACTACTAGACAGGTTGATCTGCAGATGATTTAACAACTAATCTTGTCTGAATGAAGACCTAACTTAGAATCTTCCAGCAATAGGCAATTCTTTATCATTCATTTACCCTCCATAACAAGACATTTCAGAAAAGCCTACTTCAAAATCCTTACTCTGATTAAAAGATCAAGCCTTGAAATCCATCAAGAACCTAATTCCACTGAGCTCCCTTGTTCTTACTATGAGCAAAAAGCAAATAAGATCGCTCAATCCCATACAAAGTGAAAAAAATACCTGCATCCACAGGAGAATCAAAATGGGTGCTCAGAAGTCTGGATAGAATCAATCCTATAGGCAAAATATATAAGCAATTTAATCCTTGGCA
>WMED01026295.1:0-10844 GCA_019650415.1 Pipa parva
TGGTAACAATAACCTCTGTGCACAAGGAAAGCCAGTTGGTAACAATAACCTCTGTGCACATGGAAAGCCAGTTGGTAACAATAACCTATGTGCACAAGGAAAGTCAGCTTGTAACATGAACTCATGTGCACATGGAAAGCCAGTTGGTAACAATAACCTATGTGCACATGGAAAGCCAGTTGGTAACAATAACCTCTGTGCACAAGGAAAGCCAGTTGGTAACAATAACCTCTGTGCACAAGGAAAGCCAGTTGGTAACAATAACCTATGTGCACAAGGAAATCCAGTTGGTAACAATAACCTATTTGCACATGGAAAGTCAGCTGGTAACAAAAACTCATGTGCACATGGAAACTGTGAGATAGATTTGTTTTTGACTCTGCTCTCTGTAGAGCTAACATAGTAGTAATGTCATGGGTAGGACATTCTGGATGTGAACAACTCAGGAACATAGAAATGACAGACAGCACCTGCTGTACTTTATAAATAGGTTGAATGTATGAAATGTGTATGCCTCATTAAGAGGAGGATATCAAGGTTTATTTTAATTGGCTGACAAATTTGGTGACTATAGGCAAGCCTCCTTTGGCTATGTGTACATTGGTGTTTTGAAATCTCTAATAAATGCAGACAACATAAACTCACTATGCATTTGCTTTGCATTTTAACCACTGTACATATTTCCATTACACTTGAAGCATAGATAGATAGATACATAGATAGATAGATAGATAGATAGATAGAGATATTGAATATATCCATGGAAAGGTAACTATAGTGTATGTATGGCTACCCTTTCCATGTATATATCCAATAAAAAAAGTTTCTCACAGCAAGTATCACACGAGGCAAATCTCACGATACTTACCACGAGAAACTTCAAAGCCTTCTCCCGATTAAACTCAGAAAAGCCGAAACGGCTTTTCCAAGTTTAATAAATTTCTCCCAGTGCCTGAGAGATTTCTTTGAGGAGAAAATGAGGCCCAGGTGAAAAATGCTTGAGAAATACTTCTCTAAACATAGGTCAGAGGCATTACGTAGAGTCTCATGAGCATACACCAGGGCCACACTGGCTGTTTTATAGCTAAGTTGGAAAAATAGTATCCATCATTTCTTGTAGGATAAACAACACAGGCTATTTTATTTTATACCTTAGACAATAATGAGTCTAATTAAACCAACTCATCTACAAAACAGCCAGTTTTTATGATCCTGGGAAGAATCAAAATGGGCACTGAAAACCTTAAATAAATTTTGGATGGAGAAAATGCTCTTTATGCTATTTTACTTTAAACACAAATAATGGCAGTCTTTTCTTTTACAGATATTTTAGATCAGGGAATTAAACCCTAAGCACTTCTGGGGTTTCAGAAAAATGACTGTTAATAATCTCATCTAAAATACTAGCACCATATTTAGCGTGAAAACAAATAATCAAAACCACTGAAATAGAGCAAAGTGTTAAACAAACCGATTTAATGAAATTGTTTAACATTACCACAAAGGACTGGGTTCCATTAGTTTGTACATGCAAGTCAGCTTCCTACCTTAAATGATTCCGTGGCTGTTTTTCATGCAAATGTTTATTTCCACATTCAAATTAATCACTACTCGAACATGGAGACGGAGGGAAGGGATTTATATAGAAATGTGTATGTTTTATATTTATTCTTCCAAGAGACAGCTGCCAATCTGATAACTACAGTGGGTACGGAAAGTATTCAGACCCCTTTAAATTTTTCACTCTTTGTTTCATTGCAGCCATCTGGTATTATCAAAAAAGTTCATGTTTTTGCTCATTAATGTACATTGTGCACCCCATCTTTAAAAAAAAAACAACAGAAATGTAGATATTTTTGCAAATTTATTAAACAAGAAAAACTGAAATATCACATGTTCATAAGTATTCAGGCCCTTTGCTCCACCAATGTTCACCATCCAAACTGAGGGAACTGGAGAGGATCTGCAAGGAAGTATGGCAGAGGATCCCCAAATCCAGGTGTGAAAAACTGGTCGTATCATTCCCAAGAAGACTCATGTCTGTACTAGCTCAAAAGGGTGCTTCTACTCAATACTTTTTTCAGTTTTTCTTCTTTAATAAATTTGCAAAAAAAAAAAAAACAACATTTCTATTTTTTTTCTTTCAAGATAGGGTGCAGAGTGTACATGAATGAGCAAAAAAATGAACTTTTATTTATCTTACTAAATGGCTACAATGAAACAAAGAATGAAAAATGTAAAGGGGTCTGAATACTTTCTGTATCCACTGTATATTGTTTATCATGATGCATCGATGGATCTTAGTTTCTTTTAATATTGAAAATATGTGATTTATTTAGCCACATCTGAATACATTACAATACAGAGACCTGGGAACAAACAAGTATACAATAGTGAAAAGACAGATGATAAGTACAGGGAAGGGAGATTGGCAGGATACTTATTATTCTAGGAGTGGAAACTACCATACCTTGCATCCGCAGGCAGCAAGTGCTGGCGCTAGTGCTAGGCTTACTTTGTCACCCACACCTCCTGTAGAGTGTTTATCTACTACGGATCCTTTCCATTCCTTTGGCCATTGCAGAATGCAACCAGAGGCTACAAACTCCTTGGTTAAAGCCATTGTCTCTAGTGGCTCCATTCCACGAAGTCGGATTGCCATAAGCAATGCACCTTGGGACACAGAATTTTTTTAATGAAATAGTAAATGCAATACTGCTCTGCATTATCATAATGTTTCTCTAGAAAGGGAGTATTGGAGAAACTAAAATGTCTTGTAAAAACCTTCTCACTCCATGGACCTCAGTATGGGTTTAATGTTGTGAACAGACTAATATTCTATTACATGTTCTGTTTATGATTGCTCTCTGTATTGGGATTTCCAAAAGAAAAATATCTTGCAGTGCCTAAAAAAATATATATGACCTTATTGACTAAAGGCCTAATAGAAGCGTATAGCTCTGAATTCGCATTTAATCGACACTACCCCATGTTCGCATATTGAGCAAACTTTGCGATTTGTCAACTATGCACCAAATTTGTCAAAATCTTATGAAGCACTTTTCATCACTTTGTGTGCACGTGCACACGTGCACTTGGACTACTGACCAATCAGTGGAGTCTGTCACAGTTGTGAATTCAACAAGGAGTAATGCTCTAAATTCACCTGTTTGACTTTGCGATATCAGAGTGGCAAATTGGGGGGTTGAAGGCAGGGCTCTGTTGTGTTGTTAGATGTCTGTTTCTTCAAAAGGAACAATGGCGACTGAGACTAAATTAGTATACATGTAAACATGAAGTAGGGACAAGGTGACATAGAAGTAGAAGTATTATTCACTTATATATATAGTTAGAGATTTGGTGAGGATGACATCATTGCACTTTACTGGAGGAATTCACATCAATTTGCATGACTTCACATTCTACTTCTATTTGACTGACTTTGCCACACTAGGGAGAAATTTATTAAAGTCGGTAATTAACGATATCGCAATATTGAAGGTTTTTACTGATATCGCGATATCGATAGCATCAATATCGCGATATTGGAATCTTTACCGATATCGCTAAAGCGAATTTCGGCTGCACCATTGATTTCAATGGCAGAACGGCCGAAATATCGCTATCGTGATATCGGTAAAAATACCGCTATCGCGATATCGATAGCATCGATATCGTGATAGCGGTAATTACCTACTTTAATACATTTCGCCCCCTATGAACAGCATCTGTAGCAGTACATCTGTTCTATAAATATATCCGCAGCTTCATCCATAAGGAGTGAATTTGTGCGATGCTTCTCTAATTGTAGCAAAGTGAATTTGACAGGTAAATTCATCCTTTAGTCAATAAGGCCTATAATGTTTACAGATGTAATAAAATTGAACGTCAAAATCCATTTATAAATGTGACATGCAAACTTCAATCATGAAAAAAAAAATTGAAATTTTATTAAAAATCATCCAAAAGTACACTACCATACATTATATGAGTATTGCTCTTTGCCTAATAGTATACCTTGGAAATATTGTTTGGCTCAACAAACAACAGTATGTGCAGATAAAATGACCTGTGCTGTGTCACTGCATATTAATATACGGTTGATTACCAAGTTGGCTGTCCTGAACAAGACCTCTTGTGGCTGCCTGCACCACGTGCCTGATCTCCTCCCCTGTAAGAGGTAAACCATCTCGCTTCTTGGCTATGATGTCGCCAATACGGAAGTTTAAACCAACTACAG
This sequence comes from Pipa parva, assembly GCA_019650415.1. Lineage (NCBI taxonomy): Eukaryota > Metazoa > Chordata > Amphibia > Anura > Pipidae > Pipa > Pipa parva. The sequence goes on from WMED01026295.1 coordinate 4,241, forward strand.
GAAACAGCAAGAGGATATACAAAAAAGTTGAGTAATTAATACACCACAAAGAAATAAATGGAAACGATAAGGAAGTTAGATGATGTCAGCATTGTCACCAAGCAACAGTGTTTGGCATCATCATGCATCATTCTTCAAGTCACTGGAGTCTCCATCAGAGCAGTCTGGGTGCAGTTTAGCTATTATGTCAACCACAAGAATCCCTGCCTGTTTATCAATACAATATAATTTGCAAACATACATTGTGTTTATATATATATATATATATACTGTATATATACAGTATATACATACGTATATATCTATATAATATATAGATATACTGTGTATACTAGTATTATGCACAAAGCATTATTAAAAGACTGTATGTGTCACATTATTCTGTACCTTCATGCACTGCATCTGGGGGCAACACCATCTGAAAGACAGAAGATTTGTTTATTTGTTTTGACAGTGCTCTTCTACACTACAGTCCTGAATAAATTTCCTCTTACTCCTTTCTGTTAGCATGCTGTACCACCCTTCATCACTCCACTACTGCACTCTACTTTAATTAATTTACTATTCCTACCATTGCACCCATTCTATTAATGAATGATGTATTGAGCCATTGCAGCTCTGTAACACAGCTACTGTCTGTATCAGGCTTTGCCAAACTATGATCAGTACAGTTATAAAGGGTTCACAAATATTGCCACAGCAGCCTAATTGCTCTACTACAACAGATATTTGCCCATGTAATTTTAACTGATTGCAGTGTATGGATATTATTTATTGTTTTTCAGTGTTTTTGAATGTGTAATCACTTTTTAAATAAATGTAGTATACTATGAGAGATTGCTGGTTTAATTTTTCTCTGCCTTTGAAACCCATAAGAATTTTGTGAATTAGGACCCAAAGGGATCTAATGAGGGACTATTTCATAACATTTGGACTGTGAGTGTAACTTTTGTTTAATTCTATCAACTATTTTAAGGGTAAGACACCATTTAAAGGGGCACTGTAGTGCTGATATAACTGCACACATACGAATACAACTCCTTTATACTAAGCCAATTGCTGACACAAATAGTTAAAAAAATGTTTAGGGAAAAAATAAATACTTGCTGTTTACTTTCCTTAATTAGTTTTCCTGAGAGCTGACATTTTCTTACCCCCACTCCCCATCCTCTTTATGTTCTGCAAGTCAGGCAACACAAGAAGAAAAAGCTGCCTGACTGCTATTGGATAAGCAGTGTGGTGACCTTTTGACCGCATAAATTAAGCTTGTTTACAGGAGATTACAGAGGGAAAGATAACTTGTGTTGATGTGCTTAGGAGGGTACCTATTCATGGAAAACTGGCCAGTACATGTCACAGACATTTCCTGATGCAGGAGTTTATCAATGCTGCAAACTCAATCATTCTGTGTCACATGAATACTGGGGAGAAACGCTTCTCACTAAGGTATAGTACTGCATATATAAAGATGTATTTTGACTATAGTTCCCCTTTAGGTTATTTTACAAAAGGAAAAACGCTTCATATGTGAAAATATTGCTACTTTCTGTGCATAGTCTGGTGAATAGGAGCGGTGGCATACTGTAGTATAAATTCCACCTAAATAGCTGTACTGTCAGAAAGTACCATCATCTTTACAAAGACTATATGCATTTATTAATATAATAAAGGGAAGTGTCACCATTTTGCCACCAGTGTTGTTGCCAGTTGTTTTTTAATTAAATCCAGTGGTAGACAGACAATCTCTAGTATACGTTGCCATTTTTTATACTGAAATACTTTCTAAGCCTTTTGTGGGACATGTCACAAGAATAGTCACAGAAACCCTGCAGTAGGCCCACTAATTCACACATCTGGCACTGTCAAATCAGCACATTCACACCAGTATGCCTTTTGTAAATTTACAGTTTGGCACATGATAAATCCCCAAAGTGTTGTCACATTTGTGGTGAATAGAAATGCATAAATATGCGGTCGGGGTAATGTCACAAATTGACAACATTGCAGAAAATATTGATCTTTGGTGAATATGTGAATCTAGGGAAGTGGCAAACGATTGCAAATTCATGCATCTACAACACTAGCAGGGGGGTTTAACAGCTGACAGAGAAGTGGGGATCAACGGAGAAGAATTCTCTCTCAGAACATACAGGGTGCAGTCTAGCTATTATGTCAGCAACAATAATCCACAATAATCCACAATAATCCCTGCCTTTTTCGAGTACCCATAGGCATGCGCATAGGGTGTGTCCCTAGTGGCAGCACGCAGGATGATACACCGCGTATAAAAATGCCAGTGTGAACCTAGCCTTAAGATTTTTTTCTTTAGGGGCACACCCTAATGAAATGGCCTGCGCACACCTGTGCTAGTAACATTTAGTTCAGTGGCAGTGTTGCTTCGGATACGTTCTGCACAAAATCAGTAACATTTTCTGTTTATCAATACAATATATCAATGTATGTTGTAATCATGCAATGGCTACCAAATAAGTTAGTCATTGCCTGTCAATATAATGACAGTAAAGAGTTTCTTCCCTGTGTCAAGTAACCACTAAATAAGGTGTTCTCCCCATTCCTTTAATCACATTAATTTCCTTAACAAATGTTTCTAGTCTCCCTCCCTATCTCCCACTCTCTCCAGGTGCATATGTGAGCATGCCATGTACTTACCGTATGGGTAACAGATACCTGTATGTTCTCCAGACTCAGCCTCTCTCTGTCTCTGCTGCCTGGCTAGATGCCTAGATTCCTTTCGGCATGAAATGTAGCTGTCCTTGAATGTGTTATTTCCCAGAGCGCTGGCTGCTTTTCTCTCTCCTCACTGACCTTGATGTCCAACTTTTTCTTTTACAGATTAACTTTCTTCACTAATTTCCCTTATCTATCACAACATTTACTTCTTCTTTCTATATACCCAGAACTTTGTGCTGCTCTCTCTTTCTCCCAATCTCTCATTTGTACCTACTGAGCAGGTATTAGGATAGATCATAACATTCCCCTGTCCAATCAGAATTGGGATGGAGAGGGGTGTGAAGCTGAACTCAAGCATAGGAAGAATAGTGTTGGAAGGAAGCTGATTCAGATTGTATCACTCAAGGGGGCGAGAATATTTGCACAATGTTCTCTGAATGTGTGAAATTCTGCACATTTGATGAAAGAGGCTGAGTAGAAATAAAGAAAGCTAACATATTCACATATATTATATTTATAAAGCATCTGGAATAAAGGACTAAGGATTTTTTTCATGTTTGTAATATTTATTGGTTGAAGGTTATAGTTTGCCATTATCAGCAATGTAAGGACAACTGTAATCAGAAGGCAGTATAATATTTAAACAGCTATTTCAGTTACATAATACAGTTACATAAAAAAGGGTGACTTTACAAAAAGTAAAGGCCATTTTATTCAAGTTAGTGCAGTAGTATGAGTGATTTTTCCTTCTATCCTGTAAAGAAAAAAAATCAAGGCCATTTCTCCTACTAGACAGCTTGTGGCAATGAAACTTCACATTTGTTTAGAATGTAGTACAAGATAAAAATCCATACAGAATTCCAGTGTTCTAAAGGAATATTACAGTATATTAATATGAATATATATTAGGGAAGTGCAGTGGCTTAATAGTCAACACTGGCTTCTGGTTTTAATTCCATTTTGGATTTCATCTGCATGGAGTTTGTATGTTCTCCTCGTACCTGTGTGGATTTCCTCCCACAATCCAAAAACATACTACATAGGTTAATTGAAGCCTGATTAAATTGGCCCGAGTCTGTGGCTGCCTATGTGTGTGACTGAATAGGGAAAAACTAGATTATAAGGTCCATGGGGCAGGGAATGAAGTGAATGATAAAGCTCTGCATTTATACATCAGCACTATATAAATCAATAAATACAAGAGAGAGAGGTCTATCTATATATACAGTACAAAAAAGGAACTGTATGAAACTTCCTGTAAATTCTAACCTTATAAACAACTAGTTCTGACATCAAGACTATCCATTTATCACTTAAAACAACCATTGACCCATTTTCTTGCTTAAAAATATAGTTTTGAAACATTTTCTTGTTGATGAAACATGTTCTCAAAGTTGATGCTACATCTGCATCCCTGTGCCCTTCCAATGAATATATAGTTGACGTGGAATCATGAAATTTTTTTTACTCCTGCATCTTTTGAAACAATATTACATGGCTGTGAAGGAATTTTTGTGATACAGTGACAAAAGAAACAATAACTAAGACTTCTGTCTACAGCAGATTCTATCTTGTAACTAAATACCTTACATTGCATCATAGGAAATGTATGCATTGACCTATGCAATTTCTCACACATGTTAATGCTGCAGCACATATGGGGGTTATTGACTAAAGTGACAATTCGACTATCAGATTCTCAAACAGCGGATTCCCATAGCAAACACAACTGCGACAATTTTAAAATTGCGACCACTGCAATATTCCTATAATGAAAGTCAGCAGTCTATTGCAACCTTCTTTAGCTGGTGAATTCACACCTTTATGCAACTTTAGCCAATAACCCACATAATTTTAAGTGAACCAAAAGAATAAATTGTCACCATCTGGTTCTTCTGCCACTAAAACCCTCTCGGTGACAGGGAACCATGGTAATTGTAGTCTTTCTGAATGAGCTATGGTATAATACTAAAACTTTAAATTCAAAAGTATTTTTCAATGGCACACGCAAGATAAATGAGAAAAGCTGTTTAAGCAAGAATCAAGTTTTAGGTTTCAAGGTTTAATGTATGTTATTTTTCCAAAACTGCTATGTGTATTATAAATGATAATGTAATTATTTCTGTAATTTAAATGTCACCCCCAAAGCACCATGGCCAAAACATTTCTCAATAAAGCTTACATTTATAGAAAGATTCAGCTACAAATTCAGGAAGACATTTAACAAATACTACTAGCATAGCTAAAATGGTTGCATATTGATTGCATTTGATCTGAGTGCATGCATTTTAAAAGATATGATAAACCTAATTTAAAGACACCATGTCCAATGCCCTCTAGAGCTAATACACTGACTTCTGCCCAGAAAACCCACAAATCTCAACTGCCCTAGTGCAGTGATGTCCAACCTACAGCCCGCGGGCCGTATCCAGCCCATGAAGGGGTGCTATCCGGCCCCACGAAGCTTCTGCCCACAGTGCAGGAAATTGGCAAAAGTTGGGAGGACCTGGTCAGTTTATCACTGAACAGGATGTCAGGTCAGTAATACACTGTTTGAAGTCCCAGAACACTGCAAAAAAGCGCAACACAAATAGGACATAATAGTGCCGAATCATAAGGTGATTGAATCAGAAAGATATAGCCCAAACGTGCATTTTAGCATCAAATCTCCAAGTGTCAGGAAAAAAAGGAATTAATACAACACCTCTTCGTGTTAAAATGGTAAATATAGTGTGTGTAAATGCTCACCAGACAAATAATATAAATGCGCCTTGAAATCAATGCAAAATGCAAATCTGCAGATTCCCTTCCAAAAAGGATTAGCCACCCATGCGGTATGTTCGGTCCAAGCAGCTGTAACTCCAATTAGACGCAGACCCAGGATTCCAAACAATCCAATTTATTGTGTATCAAAAGATCTACTCACAGACGTAGATGCTGATCCATATACAGGTAAGGTAGTTAAAAACAGTTAAAAGTCCTTTCCTCTACGCGTTTCACCATATACTGGCTTCATCAGGAGGAAAAAGTTCCAAATAGTGTATCTACACTGTTTGAAGTATCTCACAGGGTGGAACACTTCCCCACAATGTTAAGACCCTTACTTCCAGGTTAGTTATGTGTTGGAACATATCTGTGTTACATTAGTTTGCTCCGGCTGCTGATTTATATGGCCCCCCAGGCCGAAAATGGTTGGGCTTCACTGCGCTAGTGTACTGTATATAAATATTCACTGCCCTAGTATATAGAAATGTACAGCAATCTGTTCCATAGCAAAGTTTCTTTGCTGCCCTTGCACCTATCTTACTGTAGAACGCTCTTCCTATAAATATCATGTAAAAGTTTTGAAATGTTTTCATTAGTATTTTGTAAGACTGATGCCTTGAACATGCCTTAGTTGGGAAAGGGGCATGTTTACCAATGTGTTACATCACCTTTCCTTTAAACAAAATTGCATAAAAATGTTTTGGGAAAGTTGTAGTTGTGAAAGTAGAATTTATTTTCCATTCTTGATTAACACTTCAGGTGCCAATTGTCATATATTGTGTTAAATAATGTGTCATACATTTTCAGTGGGAACAGGTCTGGACTGTAAGCAGATCAGTCTAAAATCTGTACACTCTAACTACCAATCCATATCATTGTAACAAATACTAAAGGTTACTTGGAGTTGTCTTTTATAAACAATGGGACATTCCTAAATAACACATTGAGTGCTTCTATGAGTTGGAGTGCCACTGTTCCGAAACACTTAAGTGTGACAAACATGCAAAAAAACAGGAAATGAGGAAGGGGGCAAACACTTTTTAACACCACTGTATATATCAATTGCTTTAGCTATTCTCAATGACTTATACTCTGGCAACTGCTACACCAGGGCTCTAGTGCAAGGCACACTGCTGTTACACCACCA
>WMED01026296.1:0-10844 GCA_019650415.1 Pipa parva
TAAATATTTTGGATTTAAAGATTTTTTTTTTCTATTGCGTATTGTCAGCCTTTATACTTGCCGTTAAACCTTCATTTTTATCAGCCTCCGCCAAAGGTTGTACTGCCCACAGGCACCAAGAAAAGAAAACGAGGCACAGAGGAAAGTCCAGAGACCCAGCCCTTTAAACCTCTGCTCAGCGGCTCCATTCCAGTGGACCAATTTGTCCAGACACTAGAGAAGGTAAGAGGAGCCATTCATTATTTGGACCAGGGAGTCTCATACTCGACTATTTAAATGACCCGCACGGTCTGTGTTTAATGTTCCCCCAGTGGCCACATTACCTTACAATTGTTAATGGCATAATTGCTTTAAACCCATAACATGCCATATAGAAAGGGATGTAATATTCATTTGATGCAGTTATAGTGAAATTGGTCAGATGACGTCACTTCCCGTGACTAATTTGCTCCACTACAGTTTGACTGACCATGCCCGCATTACACGTGAAATGGCATCCGACGCTGTTCCTTTCTTTGGCAATGGAATCCACTGTTGAGGGAATAAGGAGTAGCGTATTTACACCTGTCAAGCACAGTGACACAAATTCGCTTCAGCTGTCGATTTCATACTTTGATGAAGACGTCCCCTTTAAAATCAGGAATTCAACTTCAAACATGACATTTATACACTTATTGCAAAGGAATGACATGCCAACCTAAACAACTGTTTTATACCGGTCCTTTAAGCTTTTGACACCTCTTGAAACTTTGATATGGGTGATGGTTTTCCACAACCGAAGTTAATAACCAGAAAATAGTCATTTAGAAGCCAAGAAAAAACTACTACAATATATTAGGAAAATATTTGCAATGCGCTAAATATCTAATAAAATGACCAGTTTAACCTTCTTGTTTTCCTCCAAGTAAGCTCCAGTTTATAGATAAAACTGTGCAACTAAAGAGTTCATGATGTATACAAGGTCTGAAATCCTCTGTTAGGCTTCTGTTCAAAAATTCTGTTCCATCTTTTCTTGTGTTCATTTTGAAAAATTGGTTGCGGCTTGTGGGAATTCGTTCATTTCTGATACGTTATGCGTCAGTGACTTTAATATATTCTCAGAGCAGCAGAATGACAAAGGAACATACCCTGAGCACCTCTTTAAATTTTGCATTGCCTGCTGAGGATTTTAATACACTTGCACTTTTACTAATTAAAGTACGGGGAGGAAAATTAGGAATTTAAAGACCTCATTAGCATATCAGAGAAGAGTCCTCATTTTAAAGTACAAATAGAAAATGGAATTAAACTCCTATAAATATTCTTATAAAAAGCCTGGGCCTGACACCAAGTGATAATATGCTTATAATATGCTTTGAATATTAATCTATTACCCAGCAGGCATCAATCCATTTTTATGAATAAAGGACCAGAGGCATGATAAAAAAGCAAATTGCTATTTCGTTTGGCATGACAGTTATTCCTATGCCTCAGTGCTGTCTTTAAAGTTGGATTCCTAATTTTTGTTGCTTTAATGTTGTTTTAGTTTTTGCTGGTTGAAGCCATGGTTTTATCTGTTGGGCTTCCTGGGACACTTTATGAAAATGTATTTAATCAAACTCTGACTTGTTTTAAATCTGCGACCAATTCAGAGGATTACGACCATCTCTACAAACAGCAGGTGATCTTTGGAGCAGGGCAGCTGATCATATGCAGACAGTATGGGAAGTGTACAGGAGATATGGAAAGTGGGTTAAAGATTTCTCTCAATCCTTTTAAATTTGATATGAAAAATACCTCCTGCAATTGCATTACTGCTTCTGCACCAGGTTAAATGTCCCTGCTTGGCTTCTCTATTTTCCCATGTGCTTGCAAAATTGACCAACTATTCACAAGTTTTTACCGATTATCGCTTATTTTGAGTGATCTTGTTCAAACATCTGATAATCGATTTCACTTGAAAGTTATTTAAGAAACTTTTCCTGTTCATCTAAGCCAGGGGTCTCAAATTCAATGTACCCGGGGGCCACTAGAGGTAGAGTTTGGGTGAGGCTGAGCCACATCAGGTTTTCCACAAGAAAACAACAGATTAAAGGTTTATATAGCTTTTTCTTGTTACTGATTGGTTAATTGATTAGAGGACATTAACCAATCAGGAAGAGGCTTGGGGATATTAAAGTTCTGCCTGAGAGTGGTTCAGCAGCAAACAACTAAGTGGGGAGTGATGTTTGAGGGTAAGTGTGGGGGTCCTAGCAACCCCACTAGATAGGGTTAATTTAAATAAAACAAATTATTCCCATAGCCAGTGCTTGTTTTGCGCCGTAACGCTCCAGTACGGTGTACCAGAAAATTTGAGGTCAGTCTCTCTCTCTCTCTCTCTCTTGGGAGCGTTGTTGCAAGTTAACCAAGAAGGCGGCCTGGTCATACCACGCTGAGGAAAGCTCTGGGGTTGGAACTGGACTTTTCCAAAAATCCCATAGTACCGCGGTCATGCCAGGGGCACTGCCAAGTGGCATACAAATAGACAAACAGGGAATTGGAAGAAGGAAGCCCCCGATCGCACAGTGCATGGAGAATAGGAACAGTAGGGGGAGAGGAAAGGGGAGGTACTACTCGCACTTGGGAAAATGTCTTTCATGTCTTTCATTGCCGTACCGGCAAATATTTTTTCCAAAAAAAGCACTGCCCATAGCACTTCTATTATAGTAATGCTGTGGAAATAATTGTGTTTTATTCAGTTAATCACTTACCTGCCTGGAGATTTTTAGCGCTAGGTTGGAGCTTATGAACCCCCTGACCATAGGGGAGTTTATTGGCGCAGCGATACGCAATATGGCTGCATCGCTAAGTACAGCACTTAACACTTTAGTTACTGCTGAAATAAGGAGAAAGAAGAGACAAAGGTCTGTGTTGAGACCAGCAGGAGGCAGCATTGGAGGAAAGAAACATAATCGTAAATATTTCAGCACCCGTTTCCTTCAGAACCACCCCAGTAGAATGGGCACTTTTCACTTTTATAAATATTCCTCTAGCGAAGGGATTTAGGGGATTCTGGGACTAAGAAGAAAAGCAGCGCCAGTCACTGTGTGTTTGTGTATGAGAGTGTGGTTGAGAATGTGTAAGGATTTAGTTGTAGGAAGTTAATGCTGGAACATGTGACTGGACAACTTTGTACATTCAGATCTGTGCTTATAGCCACACTGATGTCTGCAGCTTGGTTCAGTGGAACATGTTGGGGGTATTCTGGCAGCCAATCACAGGGCTGCAGTGGTCTTCCCAGTATGATTCTTTATCACGTGGAATCGTTTATTTTTGCCACATGTAACCTTGGTCTTTTTATTTTTTTTACTCAGCATGGATTCAGTGATGTGAAGATAGAAGACACTGCCAAGGGCCACATAGTTCACCTACAGGAAGCGGAGACCCTCATCCAGTTTGAAGAGGACTCCACTCACATAATCTGCGAACATGATGAACGGCTCAGGGTCAGGCTCCGGGACCTTGTTTTAAAGTTTTTACAGAAGTTCTAGTTCCAGATTTGGATGGCGGTGAAGAACTGGTAGATCAACTAATGAACTGCAGTACCCATCATTCTTACCTGTCCTTTAAGGATTTCTAGCAGGTCCCTGTGAGAGATGCTATCTTTGTAAAAATTAATACTTCCCAATTTGCGGATGTTTTCTAAAGAGCTGCTAGACGTTGTACAGGCCATATTGTTAACTCCGTGTTTTTAACATGGATGAATTACTGGAAAGGGTATTTAATATTTGAAGAATCTTTGGCCTTCTTTGCATTAAAGGAAACTAAAGCCATTGCAGGTTCAGATGTGGTACAGTACGTTTAGGCCAGACTAGGAAAAAAAATCTGCAGCGGTTTCACAAATTCTACTTTGTGGATTTAACTCGTGAGCCTGTCTGTGTAGAGAAATGGAGCACTGTGTGTAGCCCCATCTCAGTGCAAGTTCCTATTAAAGAATCTGATTTTTTTTTTTACTTGTTTTTGTTGTCAAATGAATTTTGCTAGATGTTCCAGGATCCAGATTATGATGAGCCAGTCACTCTAGCAGAGCGTTCTGTAATACAGCAGGGCTTGGGCTGTTACATTCTGTGATGCAGTTACTGCTGGTTGTCATGGTGATGGCATTTATCCATTGATGACATTTTATACCAGTTCTGCTGGAGATAATTAAAAGTTAAAAAAATAATTTACCTTTAGATTAATTTGTTTTTTTTTATTTTATCCTTCACGCTCTCTATGTAGCAGGCTCCAGCTTTTTCAGCGGCCGCTCCACTCCAAGTACAAATTGTAGAAAAGCAGTGCTTTTTCTTAAAGGACCAGTAGCACTAAAAAAACATTAAAGATTTCCATTTGGATTGGTGTGGCAGTTTATTTAAACCAAACACATGTAAAAATGTTACCTTTTAAAGACAAAAAGCAGTAAAATTCATGAATATTATTGCTTTCTGTCTGGTTTTATCTTTACTGATAGCAGCCATGTTGTATGTGTTGGTTGAGGCTGGGACCTTTGCTTACTTGCTTGACTTTTGAGGGCAATCCACTTCAACTACTGTAAAACTAAGGTGGCATTTAATTCCATCACAGAGGGGTAGAAAGGCGAGGGTAGTCCTGAGAAGCTCAACTGGATTCCCTACACAACAAGGTAAGATGGTAAAAGGTGCCAGTTTTATTAAACTGGTCACAGCCGGCCCCATTTGAACGCTTTTGGATACCTAATCATAGTCTCCTATGACAATGGCTCCAATGCAATTTATGTGGTTTAGTGGTTTCAGGCAGCAGATGCAGGCAGCTTACCTCACACCAGGTTGTGAGTTCAAACCTGCCAATGCCTTAATCTGCTACAGGAGTTTGACTCAGCCTAGTGCTTTGAGCACTCCAATTGCTGTAAGACAAAGGCAGAAGACTTGCAACTGACTGTGGATAGGCTCCCCATACTCACCTCCTGATTTTTATTCTTACCCATCCGGCCCCCCACATTCTACCCAGGGGCAACAGAAACCCTTTAGTCAACCAACAAAATACCCGCTGACAAAGACAAGACCGATTTTCTTCAGACAGTCCCACGTCATCCACACAGCATAATTGTCCTTATTCTGCTCCAGTGGTGCCACAAATACCCCAGAGACTCCATCCAGGACAAATTACCATAAACTCCTTCATTTTTGCCCTAAATTTCCCAAAATCACAAATTTCTCCAATGCTCTCTGACCCTCTGTAGCACCTAGTGGCACCACAGAGCAAGTAGTGGCCCCAGGAACAGCTCAAACTGCCCCAAACTTTTTAAAATGCATCAAACACAGCCCAGACAGCAGCCATTAGCTCCAGAAAGTGACCGGTAGTGTCAGAAAATCCTTGTTCAATTAAAACAGCCCAATCTGCCAATAAAGCTCTCCCCAGTGGCCCACACAGCCCAATCTGCCAATAAAGCTACCCCCAATGGCCCACGCAACCCCTATTAAGCCTAAATTCCCATATTTCTCCAACACTGTCCCTAGTAGCACCACACAGCAAGTAGTTGCCCCATACTCCCCTCAATACATCAAACACAGTCCAGACAGCGGTCATTGACCCTAAACAGTTACCAGTGGTGTTAGAAAACCCTTAGTCACCTAAAACAGCTCATGTTGCTGCAACAATCCTCCCACAATCCCAAATAGCTCCAATGCCTCCACACTGACTGTAAGAGCTCCTACTGGCCCCACAAAGCAAGTAATAGCCTCAGGAATATCCAATAGCCTGAAACTCCCCAAAATGCATCAAACTCATCCCAGATTGCAGCCAGTGGACCCAGAAAGTCACCAGTGTTATCAGAAAACCTCCTGTCACCTAAGTCTCTGTTGTCCCGCTGCCCCAAAAATTACCCTGGTGGCCCCACTTTCCCAAATTGCCCCAATGCCCTCAGATTGACCCTTAAAGTGTAAGTAAACCCTATTTATAAAAATTTCCCCATTAAAGTATTATAAAGTTAAAAAACAATTACTAAAATCCAGATTCACCTCTTCATTCGGGAGAATTAGTTATCCCTCTGTAACTCTTCTCTGCTTCAGCCTGACTTCCCTGAATGATTGAAGCCACGCCCCCTCCTAGACTTCCTCTGAACAAAATCAACAACACAAGCTGTCTATTTTTTAATCTGGAAGCATGCTGCAGGGGTAGTGAAGTGAAAGAGCATGTCCGTGGGCGCGTGTGTGTCTGTGTGATTCTGTGCGTGTTTGTGTCTGTGTCCTTACATGGACGAGCACCCTGCATCATTGTGTGACATCATTCTGGGGGCAGTTCGTCTCGGCACTATACAGGAAGTGCCTGTACATAGATCAGCTGGAGGAGCAGGACTGCTTGATTAAGAGGTGAGAACTCATGAACCAAAAATAGTTTTTAAATTTCAATGTTTAAGTTTAGGTTTATAAATTATAGATATAAAATATATGTATAGTTTTGTCAACAACTTTACTTACACTTTAAGAGCCCCAAGCAGCCCCACACAGCAAATAAGGGCTGGGAGAAGGCTCCAATTTCCCCAGACAGCAAGCATTGGACCCAGAAATTCAGTTTTGGTGTCAGAAAGTTTTTAGTCACTAAAATAGCTCTGTTCATGCAACGTTTTCCCCTGTGGCCCCACAATCTCAAATTGCCTCAATGCCCTCAGAGCCCAAAAGCATCCTCAAATATGGGCTGGGAGATGGCTCCAATTGCCCCGGACTACCCAGAATGCATCAAAAACATCCCAGACAGCAGCCATTGGACCCAGAAAGTCACAAGTGATATTAGAAAAACTCTAGTGACCTAAATAAGTCCCATTTGCCTCAACAGTTACCCAGTGGCCCTACTCAGTCTCCAGTTGCCCCCAGATTACCACAATGCTCTCAGACTGATCCATAGGTGCCCCTAGCAGCCCCACAAAGTAAGTAGGGTCTGGAAAAGGCTCCAATTGCCCCAGACTTCCCAGAATGCATCCCATTTTACAGCATCAGCTGCAAAATGTATAAAATTATCTTGTCTTGGTGGCCCTTTCCTGTGAAATCCAGGCACATACTGCATAGTATCAACCCCTGATGAAATTTACCCACAAGATCAGAATCAAATAATTCATTTGAAAACTTTAAAATGTGCATTAATAATGACCAGTTTGTGACAAATCCTCTTTACTAGTCAGACCCATATTCATAAAAGTTCTTTATTATGGTCAAAAATGTAAAGCACTCAAAGACTTGGGCCTGAATATATTCCTAATTAATATATTTATTTCTAATTAATATATTTCTAATTGATTCCTTTTAGACTGAAAAGGAATAGTAATGTACAGTTCAGTTTCTCCCAGTGGATTCAAACACTTAATTCTAGGCAGTTGAAGCCATAATTGGTCTAAATGTATCACTGATCCATATAATACCCGAAAACCATGGAAAATACACAAGCATCACTTTAGTTGTTAAGATTTTACTTACTATATTATTATGGATATATTATGGGTGGATCTACAAGCACTTTTGAACTATGATCTAAATAAAATTATTCCACATAATTATTAAGGACTATTCTGAATTTGGATTTTATGAATTAAACGAAGAATTCACAATGGATTGTTAATGATCAGAACTTCTTTTGATGTATTATGGGTAAAATTAATTGTTTGATTGATTAGTATCCTATAGGCATTTGCAATTCTTTGTTAATAGTTTTAGAAATGGCCAGCTCTCATTCAGGTGGTCATTTACTAAAGTCCGAATAGTCACATAGAGCTGTGAATTCACATCTGTTCTCCACTACCCCATGTTCGCTTATTGAGCAAACACTGCAAAGTGGCAAATACATGACCAATTCTACTTTATAGGTCTGCTAGTTATAGTTAAGCTCATTAGTGTCTATGATCTAAAACAAAATATCCTATGTGGCTTATCCCATATGAAACAATAGATACTTTTTTCCTTGGTTAGTGTCCAAAGTAGCCATCCCTGACCTAAACAGACCTCACCAAGCAGTTCCATTGTTTTCCATAGTGCTTTAGATCAGGGGTCCTCAACTGCCGGGCTGTGGACCACTGCTGGTCCACGGGCCCCATTATAGCAACAAAATAGCAGAAACAAACATCACAATGGGTAAGGTAGAAAATGACCTGCATACTAAGAAGAGTAACAGAAATTCCAGTTATTAATATAACTATTCATAATAAAAGCATAAGAATATATAACACAAGAGTGGTGTAGGACTGGCCCACAATGACATAGGGAAAATTCCCTGAGGGGCCTCTAGAGATTAAAACTGCACCACCATGGCATGTTCTTGAGGTTGGGGTAGCTATAGGGAAAGCAGGTAGGGGTTTGAAGACTAAAAACAGGAAGGATAGAAGTAAATTAGGGGCTGAAGTTTATGACTGAGAAACAAAATCCTGGTCAATGGGCCCTGATCGCTTGTTTCCTGGTGGGTCCCTTATTTCTTTTTTCCCAGTGGGCCCCTGATCTCTTGTTTCCTGGTGGGCTCCAACACTCTAGTTTGATACTGCACAAGGAGTATATTCAGGGAGGAATTCACGATAGTCGGAAGTGAGGTGCGGAGTGTTCGCCTCACTTCGGACAGACTGATATGCGCACGCTGATGTCTTGCACGCGGACATCAGTGAGCGCATTAAAGGGATTCCAGTCTCGGCGAGAGCAAAAGAGTTGCCTCGCCGAGACTGGAATCCTTTTAATGTGCTCACTGATATCCGCCTGCAGGACATCAGCGAGCGCATATCAGTCAGTCTGAAGTGAGGTGAACACTCCGCACCTCACTTCCGACTCTCGTGAATTCCCCCTCAGCATACAGAGTATTTAGGGGGCTATCAAACAACAATAATGGGAATGTTCTTGGTAAAATATGGTACTAACTCAAGCGCTTGTTGCTTTAGGGGTGAACAAACTTGGGTGGGCTGATTATACTTACCGTTTCATCAAGTGTCAGAGTCTGTCAAAATAGCGAATTTAGTTAGGAGCACTGTGTCGAATTTGTCAATTTTACTTTGCCAGAAGTGGTGAGAATTCCTCATGAATTTGCACTTTGATGAATAAACCCCATTGTCAGTGTTAACAACATTTGCTAATAATACAGGACAGTGAAAGAGTGACAACTCTTGAATATAATAATTCTGCAAGTACAGATAACGTGACTTGGTAACCAGGACATTCCTATGATCTCAGGCTTAGGTCTACGAGCAGAATTGAAGGTTAAATGCATCTTATTCTAAACTCTACTGTTTCTACAGTGGATCATCATTACCTTCATGTTAATGGAATAGGTATTTTCTGGGCCATTATTAAGCAATAATTATTGGTTAACGACTTCCACAGTGAGACAGAAAGCACCTACTCATTAATATACTTCAGCACTGCTCCCTTATTTATGGACCAATAGAGACATTGTATAAGCATTATACCTTAAGGCATCACATTACCAATCCTTCGCTTACAAGACTCACATTTCATTTTTTTTTTAACCTCAGAATCATCTTTTCGGATTAGTTATTTCCCATTGGCTCCATCAAAATAGTATTTTTTTTATTTTCTAAAGGTTTCAGAATGATTTTTTGATGTCAAGAAGATGATGTTGTTGAGTCTCTGATAAGGTTATATATTTTAAAGAAGAATGATTACCATTGATTTAATGATTAAAAACTGGTCAACGGCGCCGCAGCCATTTCTTGGGATTCTGGGGTGACGCCGATGTAATCTGTTTTGCTAACCTCTAGGGTTTGTTCATAAATAGACTACGATCTTCAAGATTTATTAACTGTCATGTGGAAAAAAGAGATGAGAGGGCAACTGCTCCTTGGATAAAAAAAAACTTAATTTTAAAGGTCAAATATTGTCTTCTATAACTTTTTAAAAGAATAAAAAAGGTGTTGAAATTGCCACAATATGATAGTATCAAACCAGACAAACGTGTGCTTCAAAAACTCTATGTATTAAATTATTACTTTCTTGTATTGGAGATTAGGCTTTGCTGTCGGCCCGGGAAAACATCAGAGCCTGAGGAACAAATCCTTCACTTCCTCAAAACATTGTGCTGACCATATGATGTCACAATAAATATAAAGCATTCAACACCTATAAGTGGGCTTGTTATTCCTTCTTTCCTATGACTAATTTCCTAGTTGAGGTGGTCAGAGAATGAAGAGGATTGGAATACGTGATGCAAAATATTAACTTGGAAAATGGAGTTTTGTTTTTTTTTTCATATTTTTGAACTGTGTTTCCATAACTTGGTATAAAAATCACCATAACAATACTCAATTGACAATCCCGACCCATGACTGTATGGGGTTTATCCCAATGAGGAAATAGCATATACATCTTATTCATTTATTTACTAGGGATTTCTCAAGGAATTCAGTTTAAAAATCTTCTGTTGTAACAAGGATTTACTGTTCCTCGAAACACAATGAAATGTTCATAACTATCCCTCGACAAGTGTTTTTCTTATGAATTATTCTTTTAGATTTTCTGCCTTTACTGGGCCAGTAGCCCAAACCTGTTCAGTAAAATCCCTAATGTACCTGTTACAAATACCTAGTTAAAACAGGTTGCAACCTTTTGTAATATTTACTAAACAATACTAAAATCTACATTGGGTGAAGGTATGCCTAAAGCAGATGATAGATAGCAGGGCAAGAATAATAAATTATACAGGTGTACTTGGTAAAACCAGAATGGGAAAATAATGAATTATATCAATCCTATGGTGACCCAGTGGTTAAGCCTTGCAGCGCTGTGGTCCTGGATTCAATTCCACCCTGGACCTCATCTCCATATTGATTAGTTTTAATCTGGGATGTTGCATACAGTTAACCATAAACTGCCACCTGATTAGGCCTG
>WMED01026297.1:0-10844 GCA_019650415.1 Pipa parva
GCTCGCAACTCATTTGTATCTGGTGAGTTTTTCCATATAGGGGGGTCAGCACTCCTGAAACCCCCCCACTTCATTTCACCATTTGTCCAGCACTCAGCAGTTCATTTCTGCACATTTTTTGAATGCCTTTAAGCAGTTGATGTTATTGTACACATCACACAATACTGCACATTAAATAATCACCATTATTCAATTTTGATCCACGTCACTGTTCGTCTCAGCACTTCAGTGTTATTGACTCATCAAACAATATTACGCGAGGTTTTCCTCGATTATTTCATCTTTTCACTCCAGCGCATCCTCTTTCCAGCGAAATACCATTTCCTCTATTTTCGACCATTTCAACTTTTATAAATATCCCCTAAAAGTGATGAACTGTTTCAGTAAAATTGATATAGTTGATTTTACCACTGGGGACTTAGAACGTTTTTTTGTACCCCATCTCCATAGAGGCAACACTTGTTTAAGTTAAAAGAAGTTGGAAAGGGCTTAGTAAATTTCAATACTGACATCGATCAAGCAGGGAAATGTTATACAATTTCAGTAAATATGCCCCCTATATATTAAAGTATTGCAGTCCTCCCATACTGTAGGTTTTCTTTTTTCATTAGCCGATTTTGTGCTTGTTAAATGCTCTTCATTTGTTTGATTATCCATCCAACATGAACAAATATTGAATAAACAATGTTACACTACTACAGGGTTGAAGAAAAACACATAAATGAGATCCCACGTTTACTTGAATTTCCAAATATCTTAACGCATTATAATACACAGAGGTATCAGTCAGCAACCTACTCTTTTTATTATCCATGCTAATTCTCATCCAAAGATGAACTGTGCAATTAACCTCTGAATGGAATCAGATGTAAGAAAATTAACAACCCTTCTAGATGTAAAATTAGGCAATTAGAAAAATCTAAAGGATTACTGCTTTAACAGCTTAATGTGTAAATTTGGATTAAAATTAAAAAATTGATAAAATGATCACATTTGTTTCCTGGTAACAATTTTCTCATGTTATTTTAATTAAGGATTGAGATATTTTCCCTATATTTTGTTTGTTTGTTTATTTTTAAAGATGAAGTCTCACAATTTAAAGAATATGGGGGATAATTATAATATTATCAGCCTTTTATACTGTTAATTTCTGTTTCACAGTACATTTGATTATGATCATTTATTTTACATTTTCAATGACAAAAATATATTGATCAGTTAAAAATGGTAAACTTTGCAGTGTTTTCCAATTATATTCACCCACCAT
The DNA here is from genome assembly GCA_019650415.1 of Pipa parva. Lineage (NCBI taxonomy): Eukaryota > Metazoa > Chordata > Amphibia > Anura > Pipidae > Pipa > Pipa parva. The sequence continues at coordinate 1,268 of WMED01026297.1, forward strand.
TTCAGGTCGATATCCTTTTTTCAATAGGAAAACTGTGGATAAGTCACTTGGCATATTATGGTTTCTGCAAGTCTGTGGCAGATGAACATTTTTGGCCTTTGAACATCCTTTAATTAATTGTCAGTGAGTGCACCTGCATTGTGTGTGTGTGTGTTGTGAAGGTGTTGTATTTGAGGGGAGGTATTTTGCCCCAATTATGCAGACATACTGCTGGAGTTCAGGTCATGTTTTGTAAGTCTCCCCAGCTGCAGGTTAGGGTCTGCTGGGACAGAAAAAGGCTGCTGGGAGAGCCAGTTGGGGGGTGGACCTGGGAGTCAGGTAGTGATTTCTGTGGCAGAGGCTGGAGATTCTTGGGAGAGAAAAACTGGGACTAATGGTGAAAGTCTCTCCTAAACAACTTGGCTTTGCAGCCCTGTGAAACCCAAGGAAACAACCCAGGAGAAGGGAAGGTATTCTGCTTAGTTAACAAACCTCTATGGGGGCAGTTACCCACTGTGATTTTGACCAAGGAGTTTTATGTGTAAAACTTCTATTTGTGAAGTAACTGTTATTTTTCCAAAGAAAGACTTTGTTAAGTTTGTTTTTCATTTAATAAACATTTGAATAAAAAAGAAACTTACTGTTTGTGGGTGTTAAACCCTAAATGCTGCTCCAGCACTTGAGTGATTCCCTACAGTGTCCTTTCAGTGAGTGCCCCTGTCTTTCTGCAAGTGTCCTGTGTGTGTGTGTGTGTGTGTCCACCTGTCTTTGTTATTGTGTATCTTGTCAGTGATTATGCTTGTCTTTGTGTGTTGTTGTGTCCTGTCTGTGAGTGTGTCTGCATTTGTGTGTGTGTCCTGTCAGTGATTGTGTCTGCATTTGTGTGTGTGCCCTGTCAGTGAGTGCCCCTGTCTCTGGGGATTATTCACTAAGGTGCAAATTTGACTGTCGAATTCACAAACAGTTGATTTAACATAACAAATCCTGTAAAATTTCCCCATTGTAAAGTCGTGACAATTTTTTAAAGTTAAGATTGCGACAATTTTCCCATAATAAAGTTGCGACTGCAACAATATTCACATTATAAAGATGCGACTGTGACAGTAGCAGCCTATTGTGACTCTCTTTATCTGGCGAATTCGCAACTATACGCAACAATTCAGACTTTAGTGAATAACCCCCAACTGTGTGTTTGTGTCCTGTCAGTGAGTGTCCCTGTCTCTGTGCGTTTGTGTCCTGTTAGTAAGTGTCCCTGTCTCTGTGTGTTTGTGTCCTGTCAGTGAGTGTCCCTGTATGTCTGTGTGTGTGTCCTGTCAGTGAGTGCCCCTGTTTTTGTCTGTGTGTGTCCTGTCAGTGAGTGTGTCTGTCTTTGCGTGTGCCACCCAGTATGGAAAAAGTGCATATTCAGCTGTTAATTGGGAACCCTGTACTAGTTTAGTAGATTTGACTCTGTACATTCTATTGGAATCATCAAAAAATCCACAGTGGAAAGAAACTCCTCCAAATCATTAAACTTAGGGAATAAAGATCTTAACCTGGCAGCAAAGTTAAAATAAACATAGCCCTGCTTTATATATACAGGGCACATTTGAGCTATCTGAAATATCAGTTTACACTGGTTCAGAATCATCCTGAAATGCTTATGATCCCAATTAAACTTGTCTATCTGACCCACTCCCCAGGCACATGAATCAGGTCTCTTTAACAATTTTAACTATTTGACTTGATTCTGCAAGCTTTGTAAAGCGTCTCCCAACGCTGCCATCTGCTGGGAGAGTTCTGCCACAACCTGATCCACTGGGGAATATTTATTAAAACCAAAAAAGTCCTGATATATTGATATACCATTAAGTCATTTCGTAACATTGATATCACCGATATTGATATTTATTAAGTCCCTTAAGACCATTTTTTTCAACAAAAAGTGTTTGCCTTTGTTGAGTTTGGCAAAAAACAAAAACAAAACATTATTCCCCATGGAGATGGTTTATAACTTTTTATGGTTGGTAGATCACATATACAGTATGTTGTCTCAGAGAGACTGTTTACTCTTTCCACAACAAAACCAACAAAACAACTTGGTATTGTAAACTCTTTTCTCTTTTTTTCCATCTTTTTTTTTTTTAATTTTGAATTAATAATTGGAATGAAGTTAAAAGACCAAAAAACTATGTGTTAAAACAAATGAAAACAAAAACTGGAATATTTCTGACTTAAATATTTCTGAATAAATATCTCAAAATCTAAGCATTCATATAATTTAAGGTATGTGCAGAATAAACAATGTTTCTACGTATTTTATAATTATTTAGGCTAATGAAGTATCAGCAAGTTTTGTTTCCCTTTAATAGTTAAAATAGTATATTGAGTTTACATTTCTGTGTAGATTTAGCCATAAAAACTCACTGAAATCAATTAGACAGTCATATGAGGCTGTGAAAGATTGTATGCATTTTAGTACCTTACAGCTGAAGTATAAACTAAAAAGGTTAAAATTAATCATTTTTATTGTATATCCCTGATCTCCAATAAAAGCATATAAATAATACATAAGCTTGCAATATTCCCGGTAAGTGCTAGAAGGCCTATATTTACAAATGCACATGTGATTTCCTTTTTCTAACAAACAATTTATATGCAGTGAATGAGAATACACATGCAAGCAAAGCAAGATGCTGTTGACTTACGATGTATAAATCTAGACAAGTTGTTATTATTTACAATTATTTAAACGTGAAACGCACATTATGCAATTCAATTTAATTGCACTTTAATGGAAATACAACCTAGCACCACAAGTACTGCACATAGTACTTTGTTGAGTTCATGGAAAAAGTAAATGACTTTGTCAGTGAACTACAAATAAAAGTAGCTACCGGTATTTAGTTATGAAATGAAATATTAAATATAACATAGTAACAAGTCCATCCAGTTCAGCCTATTTTCCTGCAATGTTGATCCAGAGGATGGCAAAAAACCCATGAGGCAGGAGCCAATTATCCTCGTATTAGGGAATAAAATTACTTCCCAACTCCAAATATTAAAATCAGAATAATTCCCTGGATCAAGATCCCACCTCCAGATATCTAGTACCCCTAATTTGGGTAATTCACGATAGTGCGAAGTGAGGTGTGTAGTCTTCTCCTCACTTCACTCTGACTGATATGCGCTCGCTGATGTCCTGCAGATAAACATAAATAGGTGTATTCCAGCACATCCAATTGAATTATAACTTATATATACTAGGTGCTTCCATGGAGATATAAATATAAATATAGACAAAAAGGAAAAGATATCTCTGTTGGTGCACACACAGTTGATTGAAAATTCTATGTAAACACCAACACTAGTTGAAAACACATCAATTAAAAACAATTAAAAGCCTCAAAAGAGGTAGAATGGCTACTGAGAATGTAGAGAATTATCAGACCGTAATATTAAGTATACAGGGCAGAGAAATTTAGAAGGGTTATTAAGCAAAAAAAGTCTGTTATAGTAAGTCCCCTAATATATATAGTATAAATACCGGTCGATGTCAGTGCTTGCTTTTAATATGTCCCAGATAAGAATGCTTTGTATATAGGAGAGCTCAGTCCTCAATCAAATTTTCCTCACTTCGCACTGACTGATATGCGCTCGCTGATGTCCTGTACGCGGACATCAGCGAGCGCATTAAAGGGATTCCAGTCTTGGCAAGACCAAAAGAGATGCCTCGCCGAGACTGGAATCCCTTTAATACGTTCGCTGATGTCCGCTTGCAGGACATCAGCGAGCGCATATCAGTCTGTGCGAAGTGAGGAAAAGACTATGCACCTCACTTCGCACTATTGTGAATTACCCCCGTAATGTTCTTACACTAAAGGACAGCATACAAATCAGTTTTGAACTCTTTAATGGAATCAACCATGATAACTTCTTCAGGCAGAGAGTTCCATAACCTCAGTTGTATACAAGGGCATGGTCTCCTGGGCAGCCATGCATATTGCCAGTATGTAGTCAGGACTAAAGTCATTTATGGTGGTTTTGTCTACTTTAAGCAGCTTCATATGAAGAGTACATCATTTTGCTTCAATACCAACAGTATTCAACTTATTATACGCAGAAATCTCTCTGCAGCTGCTCTTTTTATTGCAGCATGAATGGTTTAAATAGTAAATGTGTACAACTGACTACAATACGCAGTTCATAAACTGATACAAACTTCAGAAAATGAGTTTGGGTATTTGAATTCCTACTTTAATGAATGAGTCCTTTTGACTTTTTAGAAATATCCCCATTAGTTTTCTAAATTTTAAAAATTCAAAACTATATTTTAATATTGTGCATTATTTCAAGCTATAACAGAGCTTACTATCACCATGACAGCAAAGGAAATATAAAGCAAGATAACTTCATATAAGTGATAAAAAAAAATCTTACTTCTTACGAAAAAAATGGATTGATGTGTGCTTTACTTTATCTTTGCATTTTGGAATAGATGCTATTCTCTTTCTCATTCTATACATAAGATTACTGATGGCACTGATACTTATATTGTGCAGCAACCCTTAACAAAAACAGCTAGACAAGGATCTTGCTCTTTATCAATGAAATTGTTAGGACAAATGCAGGTCAAACCTCAGGGCCTGAAATAAATGAAATGGACAAACTAGACAGGGCAGTTGGCCTTTATCTGCCATCATCTAATATGTACCAATGTTGTTTCTCAATGTTCTTATAAAATAACTATTTTAAAAGAACTATGGAAATGTTAGACATTAAGACGCATACAACGTTCTCTTGTGCTCGTAATTTTAGACACTTTAGAATCAATTATTGAAATTTCAATTTGTTTTATGACTCCTGTCTGGGATATTGAAGAGTTATTAAATAAAGAAATGAACAGAAAAAAAAAAGGACCTTATGGTTTTATAAACCAGGTTTTCTCAAACAGCTCTTCGCAAACCGCTTAGTTTTTCTGAATTAAATATATTTCGCCTTCAAGAGCACAATGCCAAACATGTTCTCAGTTGTGGTTAAGAAATACTGTAAGGGCATGTTTATCAAGGAGCAGAAAGTTTTTGGTACATATTGATTAACAATTAATTTCATTATAAAGCAAGTTTTGGCCATTTCACCTACCTGTACTTTGTTCAAGCATAATAACTTGGTTGCAAGGAACATTGCACTGAATTTTGGTAGCTGGTGCTATAAATTAGAAAATACATATTTCATTATGGCCTTGCTACTAGATGTTACAAAGTGACCTAGATACTGGGTGTAAATGGGCACACTGCACAATACCTAGGCTATTGGACTCACACACCTGCCTACAGGTCACATTTTGCAGTCAGTTTGTTAATGGAAATCTTGCACAGTATCTGGGAAAATGTTAAGGTTTTTGTGTTCATTTACTCAAATATTTATTTATTTCAAAGTCAGGTCAGATGTGGCATCAAAATCTAATATTTTTTGCTATAAAATGGACAACTTAAGGAAATATTAATAAATAGAAACAAAAGTGGAATGTATTAATGATTGAGAAATACCAGGTTGAAATATTTTTTCATTGCATCTCAGCAAAGAAGCATTCTCCAAACTCAGCATTAAATTATGTTTATCTGTTTGTTTGTTTAGAAGAGTTCTGCTGGCTATGATAATGCTATGGATTTCCATACTTATTCCTAAATCTAATTATGTATGTCTGGTATGGCCAGGAAAAAAAGAGAAAGGTAATGACAGATGTTCATGTCAGCTTCTGTAGGTATCTTTCAAGTCTATGGTAATGATGAATGAAACATAAGCTAGTGTGATGGCAACTTACTGCTTATCAGCACTGTAATTGGCTTACTTTTTGACAAATTGGATTTTAATGATTTTACCAAGGAGAGCAGCAGGTAAGGTTTTTAAACCTACATATCAATACCGACATAATTAAGAGATAAGTAATAATTAAGCACATCGGTTCTGTTTATTTACTTAAAAGAAATTCATACCCTTCTTTTATTGCTAAAAATATGAAATGTACTTTAGAATACATCCTAGATTTTCATGGAGAAACAGTAAAGGCTTTGATATCCTCAGGTATTGGGAGAATATGGAAAACGTGTCTCTACATTACAATACTCCCTGACTTAGAGTCGGTATTATGATGACGAGGTAGAAATATATTTCAATGGAAATCTAATTATGTAGTGATTTATTGTATCATATCAGCCAGTGTTTACCAATGGTAAAACAAACATGCACACATATGTAGCTGTTTATATGAAACTTCCAAGGTAAAGGTATAAGAGGATATACAATTGTTTAATGCCTTGTTTTCTGTTTCAGATGTTTTAGAGCAAAGAGGTTATGCTGTATTTTAGTAAAGATTGATGCTAGCACAGAACTGCCATCATTATACAAGTAATGTCAATGTGGAAGCAAGAAAGAAGATGAAAATGAAAGACAAAGGGAACCAAACAAGACTGAAATATCTAATAGATGAAAACTCAGAACATCATAAGTTAGGGCACTTGCAAAGAATATATAGAAATAAAATATATAATATTGACTTTCTCACTGACACAATATGGCTTACAATAGATTAGTCAGGAAGAATGTGGTCTTAAGCAGTATATCTAACATCACTCTTTAAATGTAAGGGCATAAACATACGCTTTGCATTTTTGCACTTTTTAACAATTTGACCTATTTATCAAAACTTTTTTGACACTGCATGTTTTTGCTGATATTTCTACTAATATCTATCAATACTGTTGCCACTTCAGAGCTGGCTTAATCCATTCTAGCCTAGGGAAATTTGTACTGCTAACAACAAAAAAAGGAAAATAAGACTTTAATGGGTTTATTTACTAAAACCAATTCAGTCATATTGATTGAGTTCAGGCCATTTCACTGTCCATTTTTGTTTCCCTTTACTTTTTGATTTTCCTGATTTACAAAGGATCGATAAAAATGTTTTCCCTTCAAAATAAATTGTTATTGATAAATATAAATCAGTTAACAGGGACACATTTTGCAGTTCGCCACAGATCAATATTGATGTCTCTTTTTGATGTGAAATATTTTGGACTTAGGATCCATAGGACAGGACCAACTCCATATGGAACAATGGGGTTTTGTCAGCCTGAGGGTGGAGAATTCTATTGGGGGATAGCATTGTTTTTGAACAGCTTAGTAAATAGGAGAAAACAGCATTAACATTCAAAATAGGTATTTTCTCCTGCATTTACTAGTGCCCCTGAAAGTCTGAGCCAGCTACAAATTAATGCAAAATGGAAAGTAACCAGCAACAAAGAATCCAAACAGCAAAAGTCACCAACAAAGTAATAGCAAAAGCTAGCGGTAAAGTATCCGAAAACAGTCAACAACAACAAAAATGGGATTAAAATAAATAAAAATACTTTTTTCCTATGCAGTCTGGCTACCGCGGCATAGAGAGTTAGGTCCAAATTGCTATGCTGCTCCCCAACTGCCACCCCTTGGTGGTCGGTCAGTACCCATCATGTAGCTGTGGGTGGGGACCTAAAATTCAAAACATTTGGGTCATATTCCCACCTAAGACCATACACTCCTTAACATGGATTATGGTTGGGGGCTATATAAACCAAACTACATTTCCCTCCTATCCTAAGGGTACCCCCAGCTTGTATAATGAGTGAGAGGCATAAGGTGAGACCATTACCCATCAAAGTATTGGGGTGAGAGTTCTTGTTAAAATATTCCCCCAAACCTGTTAAAAAATCTGAATTGCATGATTTTCTGCTTTCTTCTCTGTGTAACGGTTCAGTACTGTAAAGTTGAGGAGAAGGAGACTGCTGCTAGGAACCACAAAGAACTTGGCACTAGCTAACCTCAGGGCACGGAGTCTAAGGTACTCTCCGGTCTTCACCTTTAACCCCCTCAAGGGGGTACTGGACTTTTCTGCCAAGAGTACCCAGGTTGCGACCCCTGAGGTAGCTGTTCAATGGTGGCTCACAGAGGGTTACTGGGAAAGCACAGGATAAACCGAACAGATCAGGTCAGGTGGGTATACAGAAAAGCCTTGACAGGAACAATGGCTGGGATGACCAAAGGACAGGCTTAGACTTTAATACAAGACTGTAAGTAAACTTAGAAACAGAGCCCAAAAGGAAAAAAACAGAACTTTATAATCGGGCACAGAGTCTGGAGCGCCTTATATAGGCAGAGAGGTAGGTGCACTCCTGCTTCCGTGCGCACCAGATGCGCGCCTCCATGACGTCACTTTGACCGCATCACGTGACCGTGTGCTGAAAACGCCGGCAGTGCGCAGCTGTGACTCGCAGGGAGGAACCGGCTCTGGAACGAACGCCGTAAGTATTCCTTACACTCTGATCCATAAGTAATCCTTGATAAACACCTCTTTTGCCCATGTCTTAGTCCATGGAATGTCATTTGTCTTCTAAGGGAAATGACCACATAGAGGAAGCAAGATTAAGATAATAATTATCATAGAGGATATAGGTGTTTGGTAAAGACACTTTTACACTGACGCTTATGTGCTTTTTATTTCTCATGTCACGGAACATTTAGAACTGATCTTGATAGGTGTACAATGTTTTTATAATATTCTTTGCCCTTACTGAATATTACCTCCTTTACTATGTGGTTGAAGCACACCATTACTTTGTTGGCTTATTTAGTCACATCTTTAAACCTTTCAGTGCCAGCCAATTTTTTCAATTTCACCTCATATTGCCAAGCAGTTTTTAAGAATTTTGCGCTGTTTGTGTTTCACTAAGATTTTTGCAGAGAAAGCAATGTAATTTCCAGAAAAATTGTATATAGTTTTTTTTTTTTTTTTTTAGCAGACTGTGGCCTTTAACATGCAATGTCTCGTTTTTCTTTTTTTTTTCCTTGCTCATTATTTATGGTGAAATATGTAAAAAAAATAAAAAATTATTTTCACTTAAAATGTTGCTTTATTTTAGCTAATAAAATATGTGTTTTTGGTAAAACTATACTGTTTCTAAAATCCCCATTTCTCCTGATTGCAACGATACCACACATGTATCAGTAGACACTCTTTCCTGCCCAGGAGACACCCATAATTGAAATGAGTGCATTACAATATTTTACAAAAAAATCTACCTAGTATGCACACCTTGCAGTTTTTTGGGATAAACTACCCCTAAAAGTACATGCTTTCAGCTATCTAGGTGTACTAGGCTTGTTGCTGTGGATGCAGAATTGTGGACACAAGCCCCAATGAAACTCACAGGTTTGCTAAAAAATGTATGAAAATGCAGGGTCAAAACAACATTTATTACACATATCAACTTGCAACACCAAAAAACAAACTAAATCTGAAAGAGAAATTCCTCCTGAACAAAAAGACACCCAATATGTGTAATTGCGTGCAAAGATATGGTGTCCAAAGTGAAGCAAGTGCGCAAAGGTAATTTTCACTAAAAATGGGGGGATTGTAGGTCTACTGTGGAAGTTTAGTGGACCTAAAAAGGAATTGGTGGCTCAGCAGGGCAATCTGGAAACCTGTGAAGGAACTGGCCGCTCTGTGGAGCAATCTTAGGCTGGGGGAACAATTCAGGAGCTGGGAGGGCAAATCAGGGGCTCGCAGGGGCTGAGGGGGCAC
>WMED01026298.1:0-10844 GCA_019650415.1 Pipa parva
AATGCTTTAACGGGATTACAGTCTCAGCGAGGCGACTCTTTTGGTCTCGCCGAGACTGGGATCCCTTTAAAGCGTTCGCTGATGTCCGCGTACAGGACATCAGCGAGCGCATAACACCATTTGCAAAGTGAGCCGAAGGATTCGGAGCTCACTTCGCTCAATGGTGAATTCCCCCCTTAATACTAATTTAGGTTGTACTAATGAAATAAACGTTGTGTAAATATATATGTATCTTTATACAGCGTTTCTCCCTGTCTTCTTCCCTGTCAGCCCGAGTTTTCTTTCTCGAGTGTCAGGTGGGTGGGGCTAAATGATGAAAGACATAATGGGGGTTATTCACTAAATTTCGAATGGTTGTGTATAGGTGCGAATTCGTCAAATAAAGACAGTAGCAATAGGCTGCTACTGTTGCAGTCGCGTCTTTATAATGAGAATATTGTCGCAGTCGCGACTTTATTATGGGAAAATTGTCGCAATCTTAACATTAAAAAATTGTCACGACTTTACCATGGGGAAATTGTCGCGGATTCGCTATGGGAATCCGCTGTTTGCGAATTCGACAGTCGAATTCGCACCTTAGTGAATAACCCCCATATAGCTCTTCCAGTCTGATCCCTTAAATCATGATCAAGCAGGGATCTGATTGGAGGAGCTATAATGTCAATCCTCATTTAACCCTGCGCAACCCAACTCCAGAAAGAAAAGTTAGAGATGAAAGAGAGAGAAACACTGTATAAAGGTACATTTTTAAAAAATACCTACATATTTACAAACAGATTTATTTCATTAGTACAACCTAAATTAGTATTAGAGTTTTGAGGTGACACATGCAATGCTACCATGTCTGTATTATAATTGTTGAGTTGTAGAGCACTGCATAACCTTATGGCACTTTATAAATAAAATTATACATACATATACATGCAAGACTAAAACTACTGCAACATCCAACTGTGCATCTACCATTGTGCAGACTAGCCCCTCTATAAATAATAATGAACAAGGTAGCCAGATTCACACCCTTCTCCTCTTGGCTTTCCTTGATTTTTGGTTTCTGTAGATTTCTTACTATGATGGATATATTCAATCACTCTCTCTCTCCTTCCTTATTCTTTAAACTTCAGGTAATACAAGTTGGGTGGAGTTGCTTCCAGTAGCCGCTGTTAGTGTGCATCTCTTCACCGGCAATGGCTCCGAGGTTCATCTCTCTGGACCTGTCCAGCTCTCTCTGCCTCTGCCCCCCGACTCTGGACTAACCACATCAAGCAGTGTTCCTGCCTGGAGATTTGAGCCAAAGGCTGGTATGTGATTGGGAATAAACGTATCATAAAATTAAACATGCTGTTGCTGTAATTTACCTTAGGAAAGCCTTTTGCGAAACAGACACTTTTCCTTCATACATAAATGGGCGACAGTTGTTTACTGAATGTCAGTCATTGTTTAGAGTGATGCAGATTTTATATGGCCTGTAGGTGGAGCTCCTGCTCTACCAAACTGTTTTGTCAGAGGTTGCTACATTGATTGAAGTAAGAATTTGACTGTTGAATTCTCAAATAGCGGATTCCCATAGCAGATAGTTTTTAAAGTTGAGCCTGCGACAACATTTTCATAGCAATCTCATTATAAAGACGCGACTGCGACGGTAAAATGTTATCTTTGAAGTTAAATTCATGAATGTTACTGCTTTTTGTCTGTTATCTTTACTGATAGCAGCCATGTTGTTAAACAGACCTTATCCAGTTCCATTGTTTTCTATGGTGCTTAGCATAAAGCATATCCAGGTATTGTTCCTCTAAATCCTGATTTTTAAAACAAAATATTTAACTTTATAAACACAATTTGGAATGCTTGGGAGCGTTGATTGTATAGTGCGTATATTTGTGCAAACACAGTAAGCTACCATTTCAAACAAGGGGAAATACTTGCTCCTATATTACACTAATTACAGGTTACAGCATTTGCCAGTTTTTGTCACTGCCTTCTTTATGTGTTCATTAAAGTGACACTTATAAAGGTTCCTAGTCTATAAAAGTATATAGTTTTATATATACAGGTATTTATTGTTTGTCTCTCAGGCACAGACTAATGCCACTGCTGATTCTGCAAGAAGCTTACTGTTTAATGATAACTAGTGCCCCATAAATCACTTTCTTTTCTGAGGCCAGGGCCACACTGTGAACTCTACTTTTTTACTATGGCGTTTATTTCCCTTTTATACTCCCCCGTACCTTCAATGGTGACCTCTGGGTCCTGGCCATACTGTGTCAGCTGAACCTGAAGTTGCTGAAATTTTACATGTAATTAAATGTTCATTTTTAACTTTCATTTGTGGTTTGTGTTAGTTAGCGTTTCTACAGTTCTGATTGCAGGCCATCTTTTATTTGTCTGTCTGTTGGTTTCTATGGAACGATAGATAATACAAATTTGCCGTTTTTTTTTTTTTCTCAATTCCTCGTTTTAAAATGGAAAAAAAAAAAAAACAAATGCAATAAATATTTCCCAGGAAGCCCTATTTAAAAAAAAAAATGGCTGCAACCAGTAAACAGAGGGACAACACAAAACAATGCAAAAAAATAAAAATAAAAGCAGGATGCCAAGATGACTGCGTGATAAGAATTGTCACATCAATCCAAATTGCAGTTTCCGTCTTACTGGTGTTTTTCTCTTTTTAAACCACAGGTTTGTGGATTCGCATTGGGGTGGGCATGGTGCGAAGGGATGGACAACAGCTATACTGGTCCTTTACTTCTACCAAACTTGGATACTGGGCAGCAGCCATCCCTGCTTCTGGGAGAGGTGAGTCTATAACGATCTTGTCCTGATTTTCTCTGTTGCTTTAATGAAGGGGCTTCTTGCACTTTATTTTTCGAAGCAGTATCACCAATGCAAATTTAAAGGTACAACATACTAACCAAGTATGGACTTTAAAAGATTAAATTAAAAAAAAAAAAAAAAAAATCAGGGGATGAATGTAACCGCCGAAACTACTATAATTTTAGCAAGTGCACAAACACATTACTGACTGGGCACAATATATTCCTTTGACCACAAGTTCTCCTTTGCAGGATACCCACTAAATGTCACCTGCTTTGTGATTGGGAGAAATTATAATGCTCCTTTTGCTTCTTCTGGCATGTGTATTTTTCTTGAATTGAGGTTTTGATTATATCCTGAAAACAGCAAAATTGGCCACGAGCCCCACAAGAATTTGAGCTTAAAGAAGAACTATACTGTATTCAGATTACATCTTTAGATATGCAATACTATACCTTAGTGAGAAGTGTTTGTCCCAAGTAGATGTTTCATGTGAAGCAGAACGATTGAGTTGGCAGCACTAAAACTTCCGCACCAGGTTATGTGTGTGTGATGTGTATTGGCCACTTTTCCATGAAAAGGTACCCTCCCCTGGACATTTTTGCCCTACTTACTACTTAGCACATGTGCACAAGTCAGCTTTCCCCCTGTTATCTCCTGTAAACAAGCTTAATTTATAATGCCAAAAGGTCACCACACTGCTTAACCAATAGCAATTAGGGAGCTTTTTCTTCTCGTGTTGTCTGACTTGCAGAACAGAAAGAGGAGTGGGTGCAGGGGAAGGAAAATGTCAGCTCTCAGGAAAATTAATTAGGGGAAACAAACGGCAAGTATTATTTCTTCCCTAAACATTTTAACTATTTGTGTCAGCAATTGGCTTAGCATAAAGGAGTTTTATATGTATGTGTGCAGTTATATCAGCACTATAGTGCCCCTTTAATTAGCTTTCTCTTACATCATACCTTTTTTCCCTAGGTGTGCTGTCTCTGATGGGTAGTGTGGACATTTCTGGGTATCACACCATCTTCCTGCTTTCTATCCTGGGTGCCTTGACTCTGCTGGTGCTCATCCTGCTTTGTCTTCTAATATATTACTGCAGGTAATGACTCTGATTAGCTACTGCAATAGAATGTCCTCTCTCCAGACTAAGAGAAGAATGTATCAATGGGGACAAAATGTTTTCAGGTACAATAACCAATACCAACCAATCAGCAAGTAGCATTTATCTAGAAAGAGCTGCATAATAGATCAGTCTTATACAAATAGAGGATAATAATATACAGACCTACCATAGTTAGAATACTGAATGCAATGTTTAGCTGATTGATGTGAGTTACTGGGTCAGACTTTGCCCCTAAGAACCGGTTCCCCCAGCAGTGATCTTCTTCAACAATTTTAATCTAATTAAATTGTAAATCTCTGATTGATGTAATACTGTTATTACTTCATTTTGTCTACTTATTGCAGGCGACGATGTTTAAAACCAAGGCAGCAGCATCACAAATTACAATTGTCAGGATTGAATGAACCAAAACGGGATCAGGCCACTTCCACTTCACGACTTAACCTTATTAGCACCAGCCACCTGGATTCCACATCTACAGCTGACAGTGACCTGCGTACGCCGGTTCTGAGATCTGCCTTCTCTTCCAGAGAAGACTTCTGCAAGTCTGGAGGTCGGTCCTCGCTTCAGCATTCCACAGATACACTTCCTCTGAGACCAGGCTCCAGAGATGAATATCCACTCAAAAATGCCCGCTCTAGTGACTTGTTGGACTCAGAAGACTTGAAGAGGGGATATGGTACAGGTGGCAAAGGGCAGCAGAGGAGAAGAGGGGGAAGAGGAGGGGTAAGAGACCCACCTCCATCACCTCCTCCTCTTCCTCCACCATTCAAGCATGTCATAGCAGATTCCAAGCCCCCAGATTATTTGATGACACAATCAGCAGATCCCTTGTCACGCCCCACCTCCCTAACCCAACCTGGTCAGCTCATATTTTGTGGATCAATTGACCACATGAAGGAGGGTGGGTATCGGCATGCCATGCCTACCCTGGTGATTCCAGCCCATTATGTGAGATTGTCATCTGATGAAAACCCATCTGGGCAGGGAGAAGAACAAGCAGAAAATGAATTAGGGTCCTCACAGGTGTCTCATGCTCACCATTTTGCCCCTCAAGACCATGCCCAGAGACAACAGTTGCTACAACAAGGACATAATTATCAGCAGGGGACTACTACTGGTACACAAGATCAAGAAGGTAAAGGCTGGGGAAGCCATTCTTCACAGATGAGTGGTTCAGTAACCATTCCAGTTGTCTTCAATGAGTCTACTATGGCTCAGTTAAATGGAGAGCTCCAAGCTTTGACTGAAAAGAAACTTTTAGAATTGGGAGTCAAGCCTCATCCACGGGCATGGTTTGTGTCACTGGATGGACGTTCCAATGCCCAGGTACGCCATTCGTACATTGATCTGCAGGCTGGGGACAAGACTCGTAGCAACGACGCCAGCCTGGACTCAGGTGTAGATGTCAATGAGCTTAAAGTGAAGCCAGGTCTAGAGGAAAGAGGTGGCAGAACACAGCTGCAGCCTTCTACTCTTACTTATTCTAAACTAGTATTTGCTGAAGAAGGGGAGCAAAGTCTGAGTGAAAGTAGAACTGGAGGTGGCTGCTCCCCAGAAGACAGCTCTCTCACACCACTTCTTGATGAGGCCTCAGAGACCTGCCCAGTTTTGAACAGGAGGGGACGAAGCCGGGGTGACAGTTCCCGAAGCAGCACCAGTGAATTACGAAGAGATTCCATGACTAGCCCAGATGAGGACCTCAATGACCAATCAGAAGGTGCGGATGACCAAGATAAGAAGAGCCCTTGGCAAAAAAGAGAAGAGAGACCACTTATGGTATTTAATGTTAAATAAGGAGGAAGTTCCTGGTTATTATTTTGTATGTTGTATAGGACCGTCACCAACAAGAGATGTCTGTAAAACAGAAAGGGGTTACACCCTAAAGCTGAAGATTTTGGTTGGTGAAACAGAAGACCGTGTCCTTAAAACTACCATTTATTATGGTAAGCCAAAAAATAGAACTGGAGAGTTCGTCATGTCTACAGCCAGAGGCACTGCAGAGACTGCAATGCAGACACATTAAAATGAAACATTTTATACCTACAGTACACATGTAAGAAAACACCATTACATTCACAATGTAGAAAAACACAAAGCTAAATATGTAAAAGCGAACAGATTTTTCAGTAACAGAATGACCATGTCAGACACTATAGATTACATGAACAAAACAAGTACGTGTCTACCTGTTCTATTGCCGGGAGTCTATGAAGCCAAAGCGGAGACACTCAACAAGGCTTGAATCCTCTCTTTGACTAAAGATGAACATTGAGTCAGGAGTTCCAGGCTCAGTACCTGTATAGCCCCTTAGCAAAACTGCCAATAACACAAGGAGAGGCACATTATTCTGAGGTTTGTGGTTCTGATCCTTGGGAATAAGCATGTGCTGCAGTGGATGTAAGCTATGAAGACTAATTTCATATGGCGTATCTCAGTAACCCATGCATTGTGGTCCTTTTAGTCCTAGTGTTTCATTCGTGGGATGTCTACGACTCATAACTTACAGCAGGATCAAGATCCTTCATGTATTTCTGGTATAAACCCGTTTCCTGAAATAACTCTCTATAAAGCCCAAATTTTTAGGCCCTTTTTTTTATATCAGTGCAGGTTATTCCATCAATATATAAGCAGTGAATGATCTCCTTACCCCAAAGCAATATGTAAACTAGTAAAAAATGCCATGCATTGTACTGTATTCTCTATTGCAGCAGAAATTATCAGATCTTAAATAATTCAGAGCAACATAGATTTAAGAGAGTTAAAATATGTGATCGTCGACTTTTTAGTTTTAATGATGCAATGCACTGTGGCTTTTTAAAAGCTATTTTTTATGGCCTAAGATGCCTTTCAAATTTATTCTGGGTGTTTTTGTGGTCCATCTTAGCAGAAGAATGCACTTGACCCAGGATGTTGACTGATTCGCAGTCAGTAGGCCTCAGTATTTCTATGGATCTATGGATGCCAGGAACTGCCATATCGGATTAGGGTCCACCAGCTTTTCAGAGGAAACATATTATAGATCACATTAATATAGAAAGTAGCACAAAAAAAAGGGGGGAGTTTGTCTTGTGTAAACAGTAAAGCAATTTCCTACAATTATTATTAACAATTAATAAAAAAGTGTGGAAAACTAAAAAAGGTATGTGTATCCATGAATGTGCCAAAGACCTAGGAATTGACTAAGTTAAATGGAAAAAAAAAAAAAATTAGCTTAAACAATTCAGGTTCCAGTAATGGGTTTCATGAATGGGATGAACATAATTTTAGATTCATTTCCTCCTCTTTACTAGCATATAGGAGTCCCAACTCTGAGTGAAGGGAGCTCGACTTCTTCTCTCACAGATATTAATCGCATTTAAGAGGGAGTGGACAGTGGCAGGGTAGTGATGACATAAAGTCTTTTTTTCCAGATATACAGGTGTAGCCAGCACTGTACAAGCAAGTAGAAATTCCACGGGAGAATTCTTACAAGGGAAAGAGGAGGCAACTATTCTCCTACAGCTCTGGGGAGAAGAGCTGAATAAACAGTTTCTATTGGGGAATAAAGAAGAAATGCTCCTGGGTAGTTGTGGGGGTTTTATCCCTTTTATTATTTTTTAATTTTTTTTTTAAACTTGTTGCTCGGTAGATGTAGCAGAATCATTTCTTATACTTGCTGAGCTGTCAGTCAAAACTATCAGACATGTGGACCTAAATCTCTTCTTCCTGAAGATCAGTTATTTAGGAAAAAGCTGTGCCTAGAGAAAACATGGTACAAGTCACCTCCCTAAAATATAACCAAAGGAAGCATGTTAAAACCTAGAAAGATGTTCAGTATCTGACATATAACCAAAATCCCTTTGGGGCTTATGCAGGAAGACAAGCTCCTGAGAGCTTGTCAATATGGAAACTTGATTTAAAGGGGAAATAAAGCCTAAAATTTATAAGAATCCTTATGGACCTTATGCAAAAAAAAAAAAAAAAAAAGCAGAACAAGTGTACAGTAGCCCTATGAGACAAAGGATAAATGCCTGTGAAGTTGTCAGCTGGGTGGCTCCATGTTTAGCGGTAGTGAAGACACTGCACATGCTCAGTGTGCTTCGTCTCCTGTAGGTGTTACCTGATTAGGGACTAACGTAAAATAACCCGACTATAAACTCATGCTAAAGCCATCAATGAAATCTGCAAGAGTCTCTGAGAGGATAACAATGGCCTGAGATAATCAATATTATATGGTCATACCATCATAGAAAAATAAGTTTGTAAAGTCATGTTCTAAGCCTGCAGTAAAGGCCTGATCACATGCTCTGGAATCTTTGCTTTTCTTTGTATGTTCAGGTTTCTTGCCTGTAGCATCCTCAGCGAGTAGTTGCTCTTGCAGCCATTTAAATTACACTGAAAAAAAAAAAAGATAGCGTGCCATGATGCAGCCTTCAGAATTACTGGATACCATTTATTAACTTGATTCTGTTTGCCAGACAAATGACACAAGAGATTCCTACATGGAGCTGTATGCTTAGCATGTCCTTAGTATTTAAGTGGGTGCAGAAGCTGCTGCTTTGAGTACACTAGAAGGCGAAAGTTATTAAACTCGAAAGACCTCTCTGGGTCTTTCCGAGAGAAATCTCGCGTGGTTCTCACAAGATTTCTTTCGAGAGTTTTTTTCCCGATTCCAATTGAAATCTAGAAATCTCAGGAGAACAATGACATTTCTCTCTGAAAGACAGAGAGTGGTCTTTTCAAGTTTAATAACTTTCGCCCCATTGGAGTGTTTCTTTGTCCATCAAATGTGCTGCACATCAGAACCTGTTTCTAGCAGCTTATTATGTAGAAATCATAGCCAATATACTGAATGACAGCCAGCCCATGATTAGCTGCAACTCTCCCACAGGTTAGCCATTGTACCAACCAGAATGCTTCATCTCACAATGAAAAAGCAGCTTTTTTGATGTGTTCCTCTAACTGGCTAATAGCTCATGGTGTCGATAAACAAAGGTAGCTGCAAATTCACATTTATTTATTTATTTGCTTTAATGGTTTTACTGCAGTCATTTAAGTTTGTTACAGTACCAGCTCATTGTGAATAAACCCCAAAACTAAAGCAAAGGTGTAACCAAAGGAATTGGCCCATAATAAATCTGCCATTTCATAGTTTATCTTCAACTGTGCTAAATGTTTAGCGCAGCTGAGCTTTTTGTCTGTCCAAACAGATAAAAGCAAAGGGGTCTGTCTAAGGTTATGTTCACACTAGCGTATTAGTGTGCAAAAAAATACAGCTCAATGATTTCCTATGCTACTTACCTTGTTCTGGACAGTAGTGTATGACACGCATACGCTGCATCTGGAACACTGGTCGTTACATTTTGGCCGGCGTATATACGCCGTACACTAAATGTGGCCAGATAGGAAGGGCTGCTGTGCATATTATGTTGAACCTAGCCTAACTGGTGTAAAATAGAGCATTTCTGGAAGAGATTACAATAAGAACTTTATCAATATAACCAAGGGCTTTCAGACATCAATGTTTAGTGTTCACATACATTTATTTAGTGGGGGTTTAGTGAGCTTTAGGCCAGGTTTACATCGGCATAAATGGGCTAGTGCATAGATGATGCGCTTGAAAAAATGCACACTGCGAATCCCTATGCAGCTTACTTGTTATAGCCACACCTAGTGCTATACGTGAGCGCGCAAACACTTCCTGTCGCATACTCCACAGGCATACGTACAGAATGCGGCCAGACCGTAGCCCCGAACGCCGAGAGAGCGTTTACACTGTTGGGCAAGTACAATAGAAAAATGCGTTGTGAACATTTCAGGACGTACTCTCCTAAAATACGCTGGCGTATTTACACCAGTCTGAACCTAGTAAAAGGCAGAAGGCATTTCCAGTGTATTAAATTTAAACTCTGCTTAGTAAAGAGAAGCAAGGAAGCACAATGTCCATGTAGCCATAAAGGAATTTTCCCCCTCTTGGAAAGTTCCAGGTACAGTGCAGCAATTCTCCATTAAAAAATGGTAATATGACAAAGTAGTACAACACATGGTTTTCTTTTAACTATATAAAAATCATTGTTTTATTCCAGTGTTTTACACCACTCACATTACAGTGCATAGAGATAGAAATTTGTGTGATTTCTTGTCACTAGATGGGAATAATCGCCTCCACTCAGAGTTTACCATCCCACCTTGGGCTCCCTGGTCGATAACATTGTGCTCCATGTTGCAGACATACATACCCATAGGGACAGCAGTGGACCAGGTCAGGGCAGCACACTCCCTGCGAGAAAGTGTAATAGGGTACAGTTCATATATATATGTAAGGTCGTCATTTGCAGAAAATGTTATTCTGTTTTATTGCAATATTATATGAAACTGGCTTTGGTGCTCACCTGAGTGTAAAGACAGCAGTTCCAGACTCCTCCAAGCCCTCGACAACATGTTTGGCCATCATGACATGCATATTGTGGATCACACCAGACATAATCTTGTCGTTGAACTGAGGTTGCAGGCTGGGTAATCTTTGCAGCTTCTAGGGGCTTCACACATGTCCCAAGTTCGACGTTGCAAGAATAGCCACTTGGACAACAGTGGAGGTGATCAGTGCAACACACAGCCTGAAAGGTGCAAAACATTATCATCTGTGATGTCTCCTCTGTGGGGGGGGGGGGGGGGGGGGGGGGGGGGGGTCAACCATCTCTGTCATTATAAGACAATAAGACAACAGTGTTGCCAGATCATCTGTGTAACATGGGACGCCTAAAATATACTCCCGTTTCCTAGAAGACCACGAAGCATCATCCATTTGAACAAACTGGCACTCTGCTATCCAGGACATTCTACAGTGGATTCTTTACAAATGGACAACCTAACAACCCTAACACTGGTGGGTTTAAGAATACTTTAAGCCATAGTTAATCTGGCG
>WMED01026299.1:0-10844 GCA_019650415.1 Pipa parva
TTTTAACTGGAAAAGTTGGGGGTCGTCTTATACGCCGGCAAATACGGTAGATCCACACAGGAACTTTACTTGCGGCCTGCCCGAACCCAGACATATGCGTACAGACACTGTTGAGCTCACAGGATGTTACAGGAGGTGACAGAGCAGTAGGAGAGAAAAAGCCTGGGGCCAGATAGAACACCGGCACTTTTCCACTGAGACAGCAGCAGCGGAGGCGACCCAAAGGAGACAGGAACCGCACCAACAGGGAGATGTTAGTGAAAAGACAGCTGATGTTCAAATAACTTAGAAAATTGAAAACTTGCATGTGTATTTTATTACCATATTGTTGGGGAGATATGGGGCAAGTGGGGCTTGGAAATTCCCCTTCTTCTCAGGTGGGGAATGATAGATAAAGTTTGAGAACCACTGCTATATAGTGATGACCTCCTGCTTTGGGTGTAAAAGGTGATGTCAAAGAGCTAAGGCACCTGTTACATTCCCATTTCCCTCTACTGATTCTTTTTTGAAATAACTGAAACAAATTGGGGAGCATTGCAGGGGTAGGAGGAATGTAGATGTAGAGGTATTCTCCCCTAGAAATTACTAAATAGGAGGGTGGTGGAACAGCACTGTCTTCCCCATTACAGTTTGAAGAATTATGGGGTAATGTCACCATGAACCCTCTATCTTATGACAGGTCTGTTCTTCTCAAGTGACTTGACCGAGCTGCTATCCCCATCCCAGTATTAGGCAGTGATCTACAGAACTTCAGCACATTGTGAACTAGGAGGTCTTGTGTGATCCTATACCATTCTGACTGAACCTACTCTACAAGCTGTGTCATTTCTTTTCTTTGTCTAAACATTTTTGTACACATTGTGTAGAATCTCCGGTGCCTTATTGCCTGACAGTCCACTGTATCATCAAACATAAAGAATTGGTTAAGGATCATAGGGTGTAAGAGGTTCCTCTGATGTCCTCTCCTGGAGATCTGAAGGGGCTTCTGGAAGCCAACACTTTACAATAATTTAACATAAGTCACGTAAGTTTATATCTAGGGAGAGATTATCACAGCCTTATGGATATATTATTACTCAGTACACACACATTTGGTAAATGGCATTAGTAATTCTCTAACTAGCTCTAAATAATGTCAGGAGTATAGATATTATAACCAAGCTCTGAATGCCACCACAGATCATTTGAATATAGATGTTGTGTAACCACAAGATGACATTGGTTTCTTGTGGTAAAACCTTTCATATTAAGACTTATTAAGTCTTATGGGCAGTGCGGTGACTCTGGTTAGCGCGGTTGCCTTGCAGAACTGGATTCAATTCCAACCTTATACTTCATCTGCATGGAGTTTGTATGTTCTCCCCGCACCTGTGTGGGTTTCCTCCAGGCAATCTGGTTTCCTCCCACAATCCAAAAACATTTATCTGTGTGTGACTGAATAAGGAAACTAGATTGCAAGCTCCACAGGGCAGGGGCTGAAGTGAATGGTGAATTTCTGTAAAGCGCTACGTAATATACCAGCGCTATATAAAAAATGAATAAATACCAAAAAAAAAAAAATACAAAAATTAAATCTTGACTCCTCCTCAGCTTGGTTTAGAACCCCAGAGTGAGTGACAAATGCTGCTTATTGTCACTTATATTGTTTCTGTGGGATTCCGGTAACCTGTGGACGGTGGAGGTGTGGAAAAAAGTCATTTCAAGGTGAACAACCCCTTTATTAACTGTAGAAGCTGCATATGATGTAAGAATAATTACTGACACTGACTTGGACTTTAGCATTGCCTGCGTCATCCGGACAATGTTACATCTACATCGTATCTGGATAGATTCTGATTGCCCTCTCCAGTTATGTCGTTTGGTATGATCCAGACATTGTGCCAAACTTTATGAATCTATTAATAATGTCAGGCTGATATTTAAACCCTGTTATCTCATTCTGCCACGTTCCTGGTGATAAACGTTAAATAAATAGTAGTCGAAGGATAAACCCTGCCACCTTCTAATATTTGTCCTCGTGATCACGTTTTCTCCTATTGTCAGTAGGTCACTAATGAAGGTACCTGTAAATTCCCCAGGGGATTGTGGGAGTTAAACCAGAGGGGCACCAAAGCATTCTACCAACTATAAAACACAAAAGAAAAGGAATTCTAATTTAAGGAAATACTTATTAAACTGGATTCAGAGCCCCATTGACCAAAGTCCGAATAGTTGAGTAGAGCTGTGAATTTGCGTCTATTCTCCACTTCCCCATGTTCTCTTATTGAACAAAGTTTTTTGAACTGGCGAATACGTGACCAATTTGGGCGACTACGCAAGCCGCGAACATATGGAGCTCTCGCATCATTTTGCGTGTGCATGCACAGGTACTTCTACTATTGACTAAGCAGAGGAGTGGTGTGAATGTGACTAGGGGTACAGCGCCGAATTTACCTGTTTGTCTTCACTTCAGACTGGAAAATTTAGAGGTTGATGGCAGGGATCCAGTGTTGTGTAAGGTGACAATTCATTCAAAAGTTACAATAGCGACTGGGACTAAATGACAACATGACCTAGGGACAAGGTGATATAGAAATAGAATATTCACAGAATACAGTTAGTGGGAGATGGTGAGACTGACGTCACTGCCCTTCACTTGTCGAATTCACATCCTACTTTGATGCGCCTGACTACGCCGCACTACGCATCTGACAGCATTCGCCGCTGTTTCAGAAGTGAATTAGTGCCTTTTTTGGCCGTGCGACTCGAATTGTAGCAAAGTGAATTAGACAGGTGAATTCTCACTTTCATCAATCAGGCCCTCATTGTCTTTCATTTTGTTAAAGTGTAATAAATATTTTCAACACAATTCATAATGTCACTACAGAACTGTAATGCTGCCAGAAAGCAAAGTGTTCAGTTTTCTGTTTTTATTATAATATGGGGCAGTGCGGTGGCTCAGTGTTCAATTCAATTCAATAGGTTCAATTCCACCCTGAACTTCATCTGCATGGAGTCTGTATGTTCTCCCCGCACTTGCGTGGGTTTCCTCCCACAATCCAAAAACATTCATCTCTGTGTGTGTGAGACAAAATAGGGAAACTAGATTGTAAGCTCCATGGGGCAGGTACTAAAGTGAATGATGATTCTCTGTACAGCGCTGCGTAAAATAGTAGTGTTATATAAGAACAAATCAATAATAATAATAATATGTAAATCCTTCATTTCTCCTGCTCAGTCTTCTATCTACAGAGGATCAATATAAACCCTAGGGCTGGCAAGACATAGAAGATTTGTTTTAAAACTGATTTTGTTATATTGACACACCTGATTGAGTCTTCTTTACGCACTTGGTTGGCATGGATTCATATCAACGTCATCATATAGATGTAGATCAATCACAAACAGCAGATTTGTTTTATTCTTTAATAACAAATAGAATATACTAATAATTTAAAAAAAAGTTTTCATTTAGAGCATAAAAATCAAATTTCAATTTAATTGACTTGTAATATATTAAGCACTTCTTTCTTGTCTGTATTATAATTGCATTGTCGACTAGTACAGTGCTGTGTAACTGGAATAAAAATATACTGTACAGTCTATACAAACATAAATAATAAAAATGTTATTACTAATAATCAGTAACCTTGTTCTTTGTTGTATTGTTAGTTATCCTACTGTTGCATTTGGCACAGAGGTAAATATTTGTTCGGGCTCATAGATTTACTTTGTTCCTTTCTCTTACCCAGGGGAATGCTCAGTTTACTGAATGCGACTTTTTGATTTCTGGACGCTTTGTACAGACCTGGGAAGAAGAAGCGAAACGAAATTTTTAAGTGATATAAAAATTGTGAGGAAATGTAAGTGTTGACATTTCACATTCTACTGACATATTTATATAACTCATATCACCTACACTTGCATTCCATTCACTAAAGTCCGAATTGTTGCGTATAGGTGCGAATTCGCCAGATAAAGACAGTCGCAATAGGCTGCTACTGTCACAGTCTCATCTTTATAATGAGAATATTGTCACAGTCGCGACATTATTTTGGGAAAATTGTCTCAATCTTAACATTAAAAAATTGTTGCGACTCTACAATGGGGAAATTGTTGTGGATTTACTATGGGAATCCGCTGTTTGCGAATTCGACCGTCGAATTCGCGCCTTAGTGAATAACCCCCTTAAATCTCTAAGCATATTATCCTATGTGCTGATGTAATCACAGTGGCTTAGTGACCTCATTCAGCTCTATGAATAATAAATTATTATTGACATTTCACCATTAATACAGAACCTTCATCGGAACAAAACCTGGTTTCACTTTATGGCTTTATTCAAATCTTATTACTTAAATATACCAGATCACAGCCAGCGCTTTGATAAAAGCAGGTCCGCCCTAGCACACAATTGTGCCGCTGATTGATTCATTCATTGGCAGCTATCTTTTTACAGCCTGTCAATACTTGTGTTCATTTGCTAGTTCATTTTGCTCTTTCTAATGGAAACAGATTATCTGTAGCTCTGAATCAGTAGATAAGCTGTGTAGCTTCTCATAAGACATACAATCGAGAGAACCATGTGAGTGAGGAGGAACAAGCTTCAGTGGTAAAGAGGGACTCAAAGGAGGTCACAGGGCGAACTGTGGCGTAAATGTCAGTATTCACGTCCTTTCGCAACTTCTCCAACCCCACTCATTCAACAAACTCTGCGATGTGACAAATTTGCGAAAAATACAGACACTTACAACAGTCGCGGACTTACGGAGCCCTTCGCATCAATTTGCATGCGCGTGCACAGGTAATTAGGCTATTCAGCATGCGACGGAGTCTGTTGAAGGGGCGGATTCTGCAGGGCGCACTGCTGCAAATTCCATTGTTTGCCTTCACCAGATCAGAGTGGCGAATTGAGGGGTTTAACGGCAGGGCTCCAGTGTTGCGTAATGCGACTATAAATTCAAAAGTAACAATGGCGACTGCGACTAAATTAGTCTGCTATTAAACATGAACTAAGCACAAGGTGATGTATAAAAATAAGTATTTTTCACTTATATACAGTTAGCGGGATATGATGATACTGACGTCACTGCCCTTCACTGGAGGAATTCTCCTCACTCCGCATGACTTCTCATCCTACTATTGTGCGACTGACTACACCACACTACTCATGCGATGGCGTCTGTCGCTGTCCGCTGCTTCATGAATAAGAAGTGAATTCACATCTTCCTGATTGTAGTGAAGCGAACAGACATGAAGTCACTATGCTAGGCAAATTCACAATTTAATTAATGACCCCCAAAGACTCAAGTGATTTGTCTTACCTTCAGTGATGTATCTACACTTTCCAGCGTAGGTTGGAAGCTCTGTGTGGTGGAGTTAATACTGATGTCTGTAGAGACAGATGGAGACAACAAGCGTATGAAATGGAAGTGAGCGAAGACAACACAGTTATGTATCAAGTGTCTACAAATCTTACTCAGCATTTAACATGCACCCAAATGGAGCTTTGAGAGTGAGCATTGAGTACTAGAATAGTCTATCTTTCCTTTACAGGAATTCAGAGTTACAGGGAACATACAGTAGTTTATATATACATATTTATAGATCTTTAGAAGATCTTTTACTGTTGTTTTGTGATGTTGGTCACTTACCATCTTCTGCAATAACTCCCTGATTCTTAATGGTGAGACCTGATTGAATGGTCCAAACACTTGTTTCCTCGTACCATCTTGTCTCTGGATTCTTGTAAGTCGTATTCCTACAATAAATAATGAATACATTGAAGAACCGTTATATAGTTAGCGTACATTGTTTAAGGTCTTTCTACAATGTGACTGATAACCAGGATTTATGCAGAAGCATACAATGCCACAACCATGATGGAGTTAAATTAAAAAATAAAATATTTTATAACATTGTAACATTTTCTCCCCTTATAGTTTGCAAAATATTGTTGTTTTTCTGTTGTTTTCTGTGTTCTGCGTGTTGTGTTATTCTGCCATCTAGGGGGTAATTTATGAAAGGCAGAAGCATTAAGATTATTAAAAGACAAAGTCATGAAGAAAAGAACCCCATTGGATTGGCGTAGCAGTTATTGCTACATAGTACTTTTAAAAATCTTCTATTGGAAGTTGAATTCCTGATTTTTATTTACGTGTATTGTCTTTGTCTCTCTGCTAGCTGCAGACATTTTGTATCTCTAAAACCAATTCCACTCCCGTTGCCTTTTCCAATAGCAATGTAGATAAAACATTTTATGATACAAATAAAAGTTTTATTTTTCTGGTGTTATTGATTCTTTTAGGTGTACCATGTGACCATTATTATAAAACAAAAAAGTTGGGTTCAGAAAGTGAAAGTGTATTCTGAACACCCCTTGCTGAAAGATCTAGTTAAGGCCTATAGAAGAAGTCCTGGGTAGGAAGGTAATGACTTTCTAGTGGACCCCTACAAAGAATCAGTTTACTGAAGAACATCCCATGTATGTCCTAGTTAACAGGATAGCTGCAAGGACTGTGTCAGAGGGTGTGATAGTTACAACAAGTTATGGTTAGGAGAGTAGTATGCTCTGCTCAGCAAGAGTTGAGTAACGGTTAGTCTTCAGAGGTGTTAGTTGGACATCCTCCACTCCTCCACTCAGGAGTTGGACATCCTCCACTCCTCCACTCAGGAGTTGGACATCCTCCACTCCTCCACTCAGGAGTTGGACATCCTCCACTCCTCCACTCAAGAGTTGGACATCCTCCACTCCTCCACTCAAGAGTTGGACATCCTCCACTCCTCCACTCAGGAGTTGGACATCCTCCACTCCTCCACTCAGGAGTTGGACATCCTTCACTCCTAAAGAAGTTATTTTAATGTTCCCCAGAAGATTCACCCTTTTTTGAGAGCAGATAATTGCCACATCCCATATGGTATCATGGATGCATTACATTGCACAGTGAAATCGGTCTGTAAGTATTCTGTAAATAAAGAATCCCCAGTGCCCAATAATTGTGCCTGATACCCACTTCATCCAAATGTAGCCAATGAAACAACCCTGGGGTGATGACTGGCTGGATAAAGACTATGTAAGCACTGGTATGTCTGGAAGGGAATATATCCCACCTTATTAGCGCTAAAATATATTTTTATATTGTGACCACTGAGTGCGACAGGGCATTACTCAACTCTGAACCTGGAGGACCTGAAAGAAAGGACATTCATTCTAGATGAGTTCTTACCAAGTACGCCAACGTTTAGCTCTGTAAAGGAGGATTCCAGAGATGATAATAATGATCACTAAAACAGAGATGGCAGCTCCCACACCTCCGTAGAAACCGGATTTTAACACCTGGCCCCTACAACGACTGAGCATGTAAATGTAGATATCTGGTCTCGGGCAGCTGTAGAGCAAAACACCACCATGTTTGTTACCTTAACATCAAAATTATACTTATTATACTCAGTTAATTTAGCATAACCAAAATATAAAGAATAACAAGACAAGATTTAATACAAAAGTGTTATAATGAATGCCAGCTATGTAGATCAGTTTAAAATAACAGAGAGAGAGACAATTGCTACACACGACAGAAATAACCAATCAGCACTTAGCATTCATTGGTCTCCTGCATTTAGAATAAAGAAAGCAATCATCTGATTGCTTGCTATGGGTAACTAGAGTTGGATAATATTTGCCTCTGATACATTTCCCCCTATGAATCATTATACTCTATAAAATGTCCTGAAATAGTTTCCTGTTACTAATATCTTGCTAATTGGAGGAAAGTGAGACTATCCACCAATCAGTAGGCTACAAAGAGAGACAACATGGAGATCTAGGCAGAGGCACTAATGTTTAGAGAGAAAGTATATATGTCACTACTTTTTATAATAGCTTTCCAGTAAAGGAGACTTTTATAGCAGAGGTGAAGCTCAACCAGAATATGTAAACACACCAAAGCATGAAAACCAATAATTAAGGCAGCTTGTGAAACTAAATCATTAGTTGTTAAGAAGAAGTTTGTCTCTATATGTATGACTGTTGCTTTTTATGGGTGCGGTTACGAGCGAATGATGGGTGTGGTTAGGAGCAATTGATGGGTGCAGTTAGGAGTGAATGATGGGTGTGGTTAGGAGCAATTGATGAGTGTGGTTAGAAGCAATTGATGGGTGTGGTTAGGAGCGATTTATGGGTGTGGTTAGGAGCAATTGATGGGTGTGGTTTAAGGCTGGATTGATAAACAATGCTTTGTACTCACTAGCATTCTGGACCAGTGTGTGTTTGAATCTGGCATCTACCCACATTACAGTCCATATATTTCTTCGACTGGGGTTCACACTCTGAAATGCAGACCAGGCCTTGGGAAGTTATAAGCGGGGTGTAAAATTTCTCCAGTCCAGATCCAACCTTTTCATTGCAGATTTCTGATTATCGAAAACAAATGTAATTAATAAATGTAGTTAGAACCAGTATGCATTAGAAATTTTAATGCTCATGGACATATTCTCTACTGCCCAGCGGTGATCCCTTGTATCAAATCCATAGGTGATATCAGGATTTAAATCTGGACATTGCTGCTTTTCAACACAATTGTCCAATCAGGGTGGGGTTATTGTTCTCATTTTCTTAAAGGGTCTAGACTAGGGAGAAGGGTACAGATGGGTACAGAAAAGTTCTGGAGCAAGGAACCCACCACTCTCCATCTTATCCCTAAGAATAGGAATAAGTATCAGTTTTATTGAACCCCACATGGATACAGCGTATGCTACATGTTATACAGGACAACTCAGCACACCATTTTAAATTTAATTTCCTTATCTTCCCATAACCCTCCTAGTAAACTTCCCATAGGACAAGATATAATTACATCAGACTCACTCTTAAGCCTCCTGAGAAAATCCATCAACTAAGGACAATGCTGCATCCGTTGCTTGTGTAGAAAATAAGACCCTATAATTAATGCCATTTTTATATTTGGCCTAATATTAAGACTAGAATTTAATGATGATTCTCTGCTGACACCTAGTGGATGATCCATAGAGGGTATACTGTATATATGCATGTACTAAAGTGTCCCCCGGGATATACTAAGCTGAACAGTGGAATGGTTGCTGTAACAACCCGAATTGGCTGTTCAAGTATCAATTGTAACTAAAGTATTGATGAAGTATTAATGCTCCCACTAAAAGTATTGCTTTTTAATACAAGTTACATCCAATGTGTTTTAATTAGATTTCCCAGCGCTCAAGTTAATATAGTAAATATCCCATATATATTAGTTATTACATAGTTCAAGGAATTTTGGGGATTTCAATCCCGGTTTCTTAATTTGCATATGTAAACGTATCCACTGTAACTGCATTGGAGCGTGGGAGATGTCAACGGATGAGGATACGAAATAAACTGTAAAAGAATTTCATATCTCTTCCAGTCCAGGGGGTTGATTTCCATAGAGGTTTTCTAGTAAACGACCAAGGCTGTATATGCATCCCCTGGGATCTTTACAAGTACAGTGCCAAACTACAGTGACACCAAGGGTCTATATCTCTTACCTTGTTCAGTAGGAGGAGAAGTACTTTCAACCTTAGTTGCATTTCCATTGATGCACAGAGTAACTGGAAGAAAAGAGTTAACTATTAATTTCAGCATATTTGGTAACCTTTATCACATATGTGATCATCGTTGTTTGGTATACTGCTTGTGATATTTAACATTTTCACAGTATGTTTTTTTTTCAAATTAAGGGGGTAATTCAGCAAGATGCAAACTCACCTTGCGATGCCTCGCCTCAGCTCGCACAGACTGTTATGCGCTCGGACATCAGCGAACGCTTTAAATGGATTCCAGTCTCGCGAGGCGACTCGAGTCATGCCTTGTGAGCCTTGCCAAGACTGAAATCCCTTTAAAGCGTTCGCTGATGTCCGCGTACAGGCAAATGTACAGGCAAGCAGGTTTACTAACAGGGGGTAGAGGGGGTACTACTTTAAAGTGCATCTGTCACCTCAAAACTCTAAGGAGCACATTTACTAAAGTCGAATTGGATATCCCTACAAAATCGAATTTAGTTAATGCAGGATTTGGCGATATTGATATTATCTCCCATTTATTAAAGCACTCGAAGGCATTACCGCAATGGATATCTCTGTGTATCGCTGGTTTTGGCAATATCAATATCGCCGGATTTAATGCTGTTCTGCATTATTTACAAAGATAAGTGTTTGGTTTTTTTGGGCTATTTCTGTTGCTTAATATATGGCCACTCTCTGGGTGGCGTTATCCATTACTTTCAATGGGGCAAAGTGTGTTTGTAGTCTGGAGTTATGTTTTAAGTGTAACTTATCAATATCGATATACACATGGATATCGATATCGATATTGATACCTATATCCATCCCCATAGACACCACTGTTTCTACAGATATCGATATCGCCGGGATAAATGCATATAACACCCTAGCAGCGCTATTGCTGCATAATAGCAAATGGTCTATGGCGATATCCTCCTATATCGCTAAATCCATGGCGATATCTGGCGATATTAGTGTTATAGAGGATATCGACTTTAGTAAATATGCCCCTAATACTAATTTAGGTTCTACTAATGAAATAACCATTTTGTAAATATAAATGTATTAAATAAAATGTACATTTATACAGTGTTTCTCTCTGTCATCTTCCCTGTCAGCCTGACTTTTCTTTCCTGAGTTGGGTGGGTGGGGCTAAATGATGACTGACATTATAGCTCCTCCAATCAGATCCTTTCTAGATCATGATTTAAGGCAGCGTTTTTCAACCAGTGTGCCGTGACACGTGGTCAGGTGTGCCATTGGAAACTTGGCAATTACCAAGGAGGGAGTCCTGTCAGACTCCCTCCGTG
>WMED01026300.1:0-10844 GCA_019650415.1 Pipa parva
TTGTGGGGCAAGTAGCCCAAGGGAAATGAGGGAAGGAAATCAGTATAGAAGGGGGCTGTAAGAGGTGAAAATCAGCATAGAAGGAGGAAGGAAAGCAGTGTGTGTGTGTGTGTTTAGCAGCAGACAAAGAATTAAGAACATTTTCTTTGGGAGCACATCCAAATGAAACGGCCAGCACATGCCATTGGGGATTATAGAGAGCCGAGGGGGAGCACTGGAGGATGACATCCTACTAGGAGCGCTGAGGAGTAAGATGCCTGCACTCTGCTAGTACTTCTATGCAGAGGTGACAATGATCTGATTTTAATCCCCTGAGTTACCAGACAGAGCAGCGCACAGAGGATAAGAATCAGATCATCAGGCCGCCACTGCATAGAAGCAATACTAGCCTACTAAGTGGTGCAGCAGGCTGAGGGGGTTATTCACTAAGGTGCAAATTCAACTGTCGAATTCTCAAAAAGCAAATTCCCATAGCAAATCCAACAATTTCCCCATTTTAACGTTGCGACAATTTTTTAAAGTGATCCTGAGAGTCTGAGAGACAGGATTATGCAGGTGTCAGTCATCAAGGCAAAGGCGCAAAAAACCTTGACCCAGCCCTGAATATAATTGCTAAACATGAGAAGAAAAATATGCCTGACTGCTATTGGTTAAGCAGTGTGCTGACCTTTCGGCTTCATCAGACATGCTTTGTATACGTTCCTGAAATGCAGGAGATTACAGTCTGGGACTCGGAAAAGCTAACTTGGTGCTCAGGCGTTACATAACACATTAGGCAAAAATGTCCGGGGGAGGGTACCCTTTCATGGAAAACTGGTTGGTACATGTCACACAGGCATTTCTTGGTGTGGGAGTTTTCTAGTGCTGCTTCATATGAAGCGGGATAATTTTTTTACACAAGTATGAAGAATAATCTTGGACACCACCGCAGGATAGTTAAAAGACAATTCATTACACATCTAATGGGGAGAAACACTTCTCACTAATGTATAGTACTGAATATATAAAGATGTAATCTGACTATAGTTCCCCTTTAATGATCTGAAAAAAAAGAAGAAAATGGTTAGACTAGGATTAGTTGTAAATGGGATTCTAAGACAAAACAAAATTTATTAAACTAGAATTACAAAGAAGTAAAAAACCTGTCTTATTCTCAGGTGAAATATTTGTTTTGTTTTAGAAATGGAAATGTACCCTGGCTACTACTACTTCACAAAACATGAGTCATACAAATTCTTAAAATAATTTGTTAGAACAACTTTTGGCAATAAATGTTCTCCCTGCCCACTGTACCACTGGGAAAGCTCTAAAGAAGAAGCAAAATATGTAGGAGGTCTTCAGATGCATCTGCTGCATATCAAGAAAAACAACACTGGAGTCAAGTGATGGTAAAAACTACAAAAATCTGGAACAATTTTGGAAGAGTTTACAGAGTAAAAAATTTTTACACCACCACTATTTGTTTATAAAAAAATAATGTTAAATAATAATCAGTGGATTCTATAGAAATGTGAACATTTTGCACAGAAAACAATCTAAATCAGTTCATAGATTTCGAGGGACAGTTGTGTGAATTCATCAAAAGACAAGTTGGCTTCATGTGGTTTTCTGGAATCCTGAAGCACTAATTGGAAATTATGGGGCCAACGCTACATAATAATATATTCTTGTGTGTCTATATATTTATTAGGAATATATGATAAAGAGGGATTCGTCATAAGGTTGTTGAATGCAAATGTACCCTTTATTTAGATAAATAAAAACTAGTTTATTTATTTGCACTTTTTACCATAAACTTAGATCCTATTAAATAACCTTAGACTGAATAGTAACATAATAGTAATTTACTATAAAACCATATATTCTAGCCTTTTCTAATTACATTTTCAACACATTCAGGTTAATTAAAGAATAGTTATTGGAAAACACTATACAATGGGGATGGGAAGGCTGGGAACTTTAAAGATGCACCCAGGAAGCGGTAAGACCCCTTATTATCAGCTCCTTCCCAGTGGAGCAGAAAAGATTTTGGGATGAACCCTCTGATAGGATTACTAGAAGTGAAAGATTGTGCATAAACTGAATTCATATTTACAACAGATTCTCATGTGGAACTGCCACAATTTGGCATACCACACTGATTCACAAGGTCATGACTTTTAGATAGGGTTAACCTATACAAGAAACTTAAGTTAAAGGAGAAGTATAGTGCTGATATAACTGCCCACATACATATAAAAATCCTTTATACTAAGCCAATCGCTAACAAAAATAGTTAAAAAAAGTTTAGTGAAAAAACAATACTTGCCGTTTGTTTCGCTTAGTTTACATGAGAGCCGACATTTTGTCCTCCCCCACTCCCACTCCCCTTTTCCTCTTGCAAGTTATGAAACAGGAGAAGAAAAAGCTGCTTAACTTCTATTGGTTAAGCAGAGTGTTGACCTTTTTGCCTCATCAATCAAGCTTGCTTAAGTTTGGAATGCAGGCAATTACAGAGGAAAGCTAACTTGCGCTACACATTACATTACACATTAGGCAAAAATGTCCAGGGGAGGATACCTTTTCATGGAAAACTGGCCAGTAGACGTCACACACACACACACACATTTCCAGGTGTGGGAGTTTTCCAGTGCTGTGTAACAAATCATCCTGCTTCACAAGAAACATCTAGGGAGAATCACTTCTCACTAAGGTATAGTACTACATATGTAAAGATGTAATCTAACTATACTGTTGTAAGTACAAAGTACACAACAACAACCATAAGAAATAAATGATAGAGTTCTATACAGATTTGAAGAACCTTAGCAGGTTTAATAGAAAAAAGTACATACTACAATTTAGAAGTACATTGTACCTGCCTTCAAAATATTGTGACGTACTTGGGGGATATACAAAGAAACAGTGTATAACACACAGCAATTAGATATTGTTATTTATATATTATACCTGTAAGTCAGCCATTGTGGGCCTTTCAAAACAATCTAATTATTGAGATACTTTAACTCATCTAGAAAATAGGGCAGAGTGGAGAAAATAAGTATTAACATAATATATTCTAGCTGGGACAGTCTTGTAAATGGGAGGATTGCTTCTTTTATTGAACATATTATTTCCTTTGTTTTATTTACTTTAAAGTGACATATCTGTTTGCAGACTACACGAGTATGCAACCTCCATTCAGAGTGATTTCTATAAAATGGAAGACTGGCTAAACAATAGAATGCCTAGATTCCTAGATTCATAGGAATATATAGGCAACATTTTGACCAAATATAATTATTTACTAAATGCCAGTTTTTTAAAAATACAGATAAAGAATAAGAATGAAATGCACAGAATAATACAATGATGAATTTCTCCGTTATATACTGCAAAAATGACTTGTTATTCTAGCACAAACATGGTGCTGATCTGTGTGCTAATAATAACCACATCAATTGTTTATATATTACTGATATTTAGGAACACTGCTGCATAACATAATTATATGGAATTATACCCTCACCCCCTTAAAATACTGATAAATATCAAAATGCAAGCAATCAGTAATTATCTCCTCCAACTTCAGTTTTAGAGCTGTAACCCATGCCACACATGATCAAGTTTTGCCTTGACAATATTTCATTGCACTGCAACATGATGCACTCTTGGCTGAACCTTTGTAATTAGTTTAGATGCATGGCAAACCAGTTCCATAGATATCATAATTTACTGGAAAATAGTACTTGCCTGAAATGATACATTGTGATCAGAAAATATATGAATATATTTATTATTAACAGAGGGCATAGCACAAACAAAATAAAACTATTATTACTATCTTTAACCAGACCTGAATACTCATTTATTTATTTAGGAACAGTCTGTGACATGACACATACTTCCCTAAGCCAGTTGAATGTTCTGGTTTATTCTGTGCTCAAGTAGCAGGTCGATAAAATGATGTATTTATTCAGAGCACATGATAGCCTACCAAGTTATTTTTGAGGGAACTGAAGAATTGTATTGATTTGCCATTTGAGCTCTGGAGAAAATTTAGCAATATTACCATAATGATATATTGTACAGATGGATTAGCCCAACCTGTTTTTCCCCATATTTTCTTAAAAGAAACAAGTGTGTTAAATTTGTAAAGTGGTTTTGTCTATACATACATTATTAGATGGTAAAATTAAGATGGACATTATGCTTTGCCCTCATCTGGCTCACAGGCTCTCCCTAAAGATGGAAATAACATTTCCCCTTTCCCTTGGTACTTTCCTCAATACATCAGTCGGATTAATTATACTAATTGTCATACAGCATCTAATTTTGTACTTAATAACATACAGCTCCCCAAACAAGTCATATTTTTTTGATGTCCAATCTTAATACCCCTTTACATTTTTTAGAAATGCCTACACTTTAGAAAATATCTGCATACTAACAATCTCAGTAACTGCTCTGACCACACAGCATTTGTGTTGACATAATGATTCATCTTGTCCAAAAGTAGATTCAGAATGTTAGAGTGTTTTCAGTGATACCTCCCCCTCTCAGAGAACAAGCCAGGCCTATTAATGGGGGAATGAAAGGAAATAAATGAGGGCCGTATACATTTAACATGTGATGTGATGACTCATTTCCCAGTACAAATAGGGATATGCCAAATATGTAAATTATTAGAATAGGTAGGAAACAAATGACAAGTTATATCTTACCCCAGGCCCCTTACATATTTAACAAATAATTTTGCCTTGTTGCTATACCCATTTGGAACTCAATTTCCATTTTTACTTTCCCCTCCACCCCTCAAACGTGAGACATCCTGGGAACACTTGATAAGGCTTTCTTTATTTATTCCCACAAGTCATGTCAAAGGATTTTCTATAACCCTCTGCTTTCTGTTCCTCAATCATTATCTTTTGAAGAACATGTAACGTGACTTGATACCCATTAATATACCATGTTTCATTTACTGCTTTTGTTACATTTACAGCAACCCTTTGTCTGCCAACTAGAATCTAGCTAGACAGCCCTGTCCTAAGACCATCATTGCAACTAGCACTGTGACTATTATCAGTGTCTTTACTGGTTCCAAATAAGTGCAAGAGAAACCAGCATGTGCTGATGAATAGTTCTGTTTTCTCATTATAATAAGGGATGTTACTAATTAAAGCAAATTTGAGAAACACCTCTCTGTTAACCTGTAGCAAACTGCCACTCAGATATTTAATGATATACTGTATGTGTTGTGGAGATAACTTACGCTTTATATAATTAGAGCAGTGACACTGTCTCATTATAAACATTTTAAGAAAATTCATACACCAATATACACTGCATGCATGGTAAAAATATCCCGGTATAAAGTTCTTTCATCCACTGTTCTACTGCAAACAGGAGTTCCATATCAGTGCAATTCATTGTACTATGCATGGCAACATAAAATATTAGTTATATATATATTTCTTTTTCATTTAAACATTGCTATATGACCGCATGGTGATTTAGTTTACCTACTGCTTACATAAAACATAGTGATTTTCTTTGCAGAGAGCTACTGCTATGGACAACCTAATCATGGTCTCATATGTTCCACGAAAGAGAAACTGCATGATTACACCCATAATGTGCACTTATGATCATTTACACAATACTGATTATTGTCAACCACTGGGGATTAACAAGATTCTGATCTAGGAAAGATTTTCTACTTACAGTATCTATATTTGGCTTAAAGGGGAGTGAAAGCTATAGGCTGCCACACTAAATGCTAGCCTGCCTGTGCTCAGCAAAATCAGTTCTTTGTGGTAGGCAGGAGGCATACTCAGCCATTGCCTGAGTTCTTCATTTTACAGTGAAACTCCAGCTACTGCAGGGGTTAGGACTGCCCCTTGCAGTGCCTGCCGTGCCTCTGAAATAGTCTTTTACTGCACATGTGTAAGTCACACAGAGGTTCTTGCTCTTTGTATTGCTGGAGTTCTCCATTTCAGTATGTCAGGCAGACAGACAAGTCAGGGTCAGCAAAAACTGATCAAAAGATACAAAAAAAGTGAAGTCAGGTCTAGAGATTACCGATTACCCTAAATCTGTTTTATGACTTGCAGCTTTGTACCTTTCTCTAATTTATGAAAATGTTCTGCCAGAATCCTCCTGCAACCTATAACTCACATTTTTCAGATTATTTCATCATATACAGTTCCATGAAATTCAATAAATATATGATATATGTATGAAAAACATGCATGAATGGATGAAAAGCACCAGGAAATCATGAAGTGAGCAGCCAAGATGTCTAGTGAGCTTCTGCACACAGTTGGCACACAATATTATTATAACATGTTAAGGACTATGTGACATGCATAGCTTAACAGGAGCTTTCTGACACCTCAGACATTTGTAGCCATGGGGGACATTTTGGATACAATACTGCAAAACAGGGAATGCATACTTTCCCTTTGCAATTAGGTAACAATCAGCAACCATTTTGTCATAATTCTTATAGCAGAACCTGGAACTGTATTATTTTTCCCATTTAGATGAAAATATATTTTTGCTATCTTTCAGATCTTCCTACCGTTCCTGCATGCCTGTATTTTTTTAGGATATAGGTTGATATATAACTCTTATCTTGCTGTGTAGTCTGCATTGCAGGTACTCCCTGCATACACTCTTGGTTGGGGGAGGCTAAGGACTCAATGTGTGTTTGAAATGTATCCTGAGCTTTTCTCTTCTGGGGTCAAAACATTTGACAGCAATCAAGCCATTCATCCTGGGAACTTTATGTATGTGGCAACACAAGGAGATTAAGTGATTTTTCCAAGGTCAAAAAATAGCTGACACTGAGATATAAACCAGGGACACGAAGTAGAGCTTTTGTGCTTCCATTCTCTATAACTTAAAATGTTTTTTATCTTCAAAAGTCATTTATATAAGAAAAAAAAGTAAAACCATGAGAAAATGTATTTTATTTAACATTAAATATGAATAAAAACACATTATTTAAAATATATTTATGTGAGATGCCAGCCTAAAAGCCATTGTTTTAGACATGCTTGAATCTGCTTCAAAGTCTATGGGCAATGTTAAAGTGGCATTGTATTATGCAGAAGGTTTAGAGGATTTTGTGCTGCAAAATGGGAAATGAAGTTTGTGTTTAAGTGTAACATCCAGCTGCATGCTTTAATTTCACTACGCATGGTCTAAACATCGACAAATATATTACTTAAATATTTTATTTAAACAGCTCCAACACCTTCCTCAAGATTTTACAGCAATTTACCATTCACTTTAGTCCCTGACCTTGTAGAACTACAACCTAGTTTCCCAACACTATCACACACCCAGACAAAAGCCAGTTTAGTCAGAATTCAATTAAAATGATGGTAACACCAAACATTGCCTCAAATGCATTTATAGTTACTATATATTCCATGTGTGCTATTAAAAATTCTAAATTGACTATAGAAAGTAAGATGTTTAACTTTAAAAACTGGGCTTCCTGAATATGCTTAATATAAATCATCACAGAAAACAATTGTACTGGGTGAGGTCTGTATAACAGCATGGTTGCTATCAGTAAACATAAGAAT
The DNA here is from genome assembly GCA_019650415.1 of Pipa parva. Taxonomy (NCBI): domain Eukaryota; kingdom Metazoa; phylum Chordata; class Amphibia; order Anura; family Pipidae; genus Pipa; species Pipa parva. The sequence goes on from WMED01026300.1 coordinate 7,578, forward strand.
AGACAGAAATCAATAGAATTCACTAAATAATTTAAAATTGGGAATTCAGATTTGTTTGGTGTTACTGGTGCTTTAACTCACTGTAGTATTTTCTGGGTTATGAAAGGAAACTAAAGTATCCTTCCCCCCCCACTAAATTATAAGGTGAGCATACAAACTCCACGTCAATGATGTTCAGGGTTGAACCCAGGAATCAATGCTTCAACAATGAAGCACTTACCATTAAGCCACTATATAATATTTAATTTTAATACACTTTTTATAAAGCATATTACTTTTGAAGGAAAGTGGTCACAGATGTTGATCAACTGATATAAAAAGAATGTGTAACTTAGGGCACCAGTTGCGAGGCTTGATATATTGTTGTCCTTGCACAATTAACAATGTACATCCACTGTTAACCTCTTGGTCTTCTTAATAACCTTTATATAAAAATATATTATGGCTGAACTTATGTTTCACAGCTAATCATATAATCAATACTCATTTCTACCTTAACAAAAACAATGTTAGAACCTAGAAATTGTATGTAGCATATTTGTTGGGGCTTGCACTGCTACCTCTAAAGACTGGTTGGAGTTCCATCCTTCAGAAGACAGATTGTGGTATTACATAAACTTTCAATCTATGATTAAAGAAATAAACATATATATATATATATATATATATATATATGTCACAACATAATAATACAAATGGATCATAATAATAAAATAATAATAATAAAAATGTATCCCATTTTCCTGATTGTGTTCTTAATATTCAATTGCAGTGAGAAGTTTGCACAATAGAAGGCTCACGGTCTGCTATCTGCACATCAAGCATACCTATCCCTCTTTTCTCTCAAACAAATCCTCTTGTCGACTGAAAAAATAAAACTCTTCTCAACACCTTTCCCATCACAGATATTCTTCAAAGATATGCAGGCTGTGTAAGCCAATTATTTGTTCTTGCGATGGCTGAAGCCTGCTACAAGCCAATGCTGGTTTTCTTCTAACATAATTATGAAAGATAAAAAAAAATGGAAGTACATATTAATTGCAGTGAGGTAACCAGATAAGACACAAAGATGTTATTTGATTATAAAAAATGCATTCAAAATAAGATCCCAAGAGCAGTCAATCATAAAGACCAGAGAACAAGTGTCAATTAAATGGTTCTGTTAAAATGCCTGGAAGCTTCCAAAAAATATGTATGGATCACTCAAGCCTGACATATGTACTCTATATAGAGTAACATTGTATAACTACCATAGCACAGAAACAGGAAGGCAGCTGTATTTTCTTACAAGGTTATCCTTTTTTTTTCTGTGACATCCATCAATACCAAATGAAATAGTATATGCTACATGTGCCACATATCTCTGATTAAGGAAAATAGTAATAAAAAGATGCCTCTGTGATTTTAGTCTTGAGCTGCCATTTCATGATTTCTGGCTGATAATATATTTTCCTCTTTCCATGATGCGTTATTGAAGGTACAGTTCAGACTGACAGTTATGAGACTATGCTTTCATATCTCTCTACCATTTCACAAATAATACTCTATCTACTCAATCTTTACATTACATTAAAATTAGTCACAATTATGCAATAACCATAAAGTTTTAATATTATTATTTCATTGAAATGAAGAGATCAGAACAATGGTGACACAGAGCAAGGTCTTGCAATGCTCATAGCACTAACAGCCTATCTTCCTAAGATTTCCATTTAAAATAAATACGCACCTTTACACTTTCAAATAGAGGTAACACTGAATGATTGATATTTACTGACACATACAGACTATGAAACAGTTCCATTTACTTTAATACAATGGTCCTGAATTCTATAGTCTTGAAACCAAATACAAAGAAAACTATCTCAGACTTAAACACACTTTTGTCTATTCTGTGGCTTGTTAGATTCTTTGACCTCCTGTTTCAAATACTTGATTCAAGCTTAATATTTTGGACAATGTGACCACAGATTTTGATGTATACAAATCAACACTGCTTGAAACCGTAATATAACTACATGTCTTTTGAAATCCTGTTATGATTACAAATGGATCAAACTTTATTGGTGCACTTAATGCACACAATTCATAATTCATTTCAACAGGAAAAAGTTGCATTTGTTCATGTCAGATTGCTGGATACAATCCGTTCTATTTATACATTAACATTTGTTATTGCCATATATTTATTTTGTCTAAAAAAATCAAATAAAAAACCTGTCTGTACAAATTCAGTAAATACAGCTAAAATAAGAATATAAATAAAACCACTTTATTATAATCCATTAAAACATACAAGAGGCAATGCTTTAAATGACAGTTCATTAAATGTACAGTTGCTGCTGAACTGTATCTCCATCCCCACTATATATTTGTTATTGAAATACATATTTCTCTGTACAATAAGATGTATAGGATATATGTAGGTCACAGTTTTTTCTTTCCCTAAAATCATTATTAGGCAGCAGTTTCTATTTATTGTCTCTACTGTACTACTTATGTTTAACTGAATTCTTGCTGACCATTATATTTAGAAACTGGGAATATCAAACTTCATTTTAAAAACAATAACTGTAGCCACTGGGGGCCAAAAACACATACTTCTTTCTTTCTTTTTGAATATGGTAAATTCTTAAAATTGTAACATTTCCAGTTTTTGAAATGTGTTTAATAGTTTGCCTGTGTTACATCACAAGTCGCAAATACATCACTTTATAGTGTTGGCATAGATAATGACTTTATCGAACATAAGATTTGAAAAGTGGCATACACTAGGATTTCCATTGCGTTAATTAAGGAGGTTTGATGACAGCTAAACCCCATACACATTTCACTGGGTTTTTGTGTTTCATGACCTAGGATCACTATAACCTTACAGTAATGAAAGGCCTTTGTGAACAACATCATTTATCACTTTTTCCCGTGGTAAATCAACCTAAGACTGCAATGCAAAGGAAATAATATCTTGCCCTGTTTTATTTTGTCACAATACATTCTCAATATGACATGAGGAATTGCTATGCAACTGGAAAGCCTTTATTAACAATTCTGGCCTTTGTGTATAATAAACTGTATATCTTCATAAAATAGGTAAGTATCTAAGAAGGAAGCGCAAATAGTGTACTATATAGTGCCTTATCTTTTAATTAAAATGATATGATGGTGAAAAGCCAAAAAACACCTCCAAAGATAAACGTGTAGGAAATGAGTGATAAGAAATAAAAATAGTGCACAACACCCAACAATTGTGCTATCAGGTCACACAGG
>WMED01026301.1:0-10844 GCA_019650415.1 Pipa parva
CAGTTGGACAGGTGTACCTAATAAAGTGGCCGGTGAGTGTATATATATATATATATATAGCTAAAAGCATTTGATTGCATGGAATAAGTAGTAGTACATGATTAAATGGATTGAAAAATATTTTGGTGGTCTAGCCTTTATCTTATATTTCTAAATGATATATTAAACACAAAGCAAACACAAACATTCTTTAAAAAGAAGTGTATGGAAAGGAAAATAAAATTCTTCATTAGTCACTACCTCGTATCCAACTGTATTATAAAAACAAACAATAAATGATTACAGCACCAAACAATGGAGTGAAAATAAAATGGACCATTTTACAGCATCACAATAACTCATGATCTACATCTCTTAGGGGGAAATTCAGGAACGATGGAACTTACCTTGCGATGCTTCTCACCACTTCTCCGAGTCGGGTACGTGCTCCCTGGTCTCCTGCAAGCGGAGATCAGCGAACGCTTTAAAAGGTACTTAGGCTCGCGACTCGAGTGGTCTCGGCGAACTGATGAGAAGCATCGCAAGGTAACTTCGCTCTTTCCTGAATTACCCCCTAAGAAGCTGATCTTTTTTTTTTTTTTAGTAATGTTGAAGGATTAATTTCTTTCTTCATAAACACCCCTAGTCCTCCTCCCTTTCCTTCACTTGTTTCATACAATTGTCTCACATGGTAATTAGACTTGTTGAAATTGGCATGTATTCAGATCTCACGGATTTGAACAGCCAAGTTTACTTGAAAAGTCAGCAACACTTAACCAAGCTAGTATCTCCCTTTCAGAAAAGTGAAGAGGAAAAAAAAAAATCTTCATTTCATTTTGTACCCAAGGGGGGAAAAAAATGAAAGCAGCGAATTACAGGCAGCATTTATTTTAACAGCAAACACCTTATTGTAAAAACAGTAAATGCAATCAAGCTTTCATTCCTCCTTTCCGTCAATCACTGCTTGAAAACCTATTTCCTGTATGAAATAGTTTGGTGGGGAGAATGAAGCAAGTGTTTACAGTAGTCAATATGTGCATTGCCACTTGTACAGCAATGAGGCATGGCAGGAAAAACAGGGAAGGAAGAGCTAACTGGCTGAAATGTTTTCCTGATTTAGTAAAGTACAGTTGGTTAGGCAATCCACACTGAAACCAAAAAGAAATCATTTGCTGCAGTAAAACTTCCCCAGTTGGGAAAATTAGCATAAATATTTTTAAACATTTCTGTAGAAGACTTAAGGGGGTTATTCACTAAGGTACGAATTCAACTGTCGAATTCTCAAACAGCGGGTTCCCATAGCAAATCCGCTACAATTCCCCCATTGTAAAGCCGTGAAAATTTTTTGAACTTCAGATTGCGACAGTTTTCCCATAATAAAGTTGCGACTGTGACAATATTCACATTATAAAGACAGTAGCAGCCTATTGCGACTGTCTTTATCTGGTGAATTCACACCTATACACAATAATTCAGACTTTAGTGAATAACCCCCTTAGCAACTAGAAGACACTTTCAGGTTAATTCATCAACAGGGGCAAGCTTTACAGAGGTCTAGTAACCCATAGACAACCAATCAGCTATTAGAATTCACTAGTACAGGGGAAATAGAATTGTAAAAGCAAACTTCTGATTGGTTATTATAGGTTACTAGACCTCTGTAAATGACTGCATCTGTTGCTGAATTCCTCTGATAATTTCTTAGAGCAGCAGTTCTCAACCTGTGGGCCGTAGCCACGTCAGGAGTCGATGACAATTTGCCAGGGGTCGCCTAATACCATTGGAGATATAGGGTTTGAATGGGTTCTCCCAATAATAATTAATGAATGGGGATCATCAAATCACGGGGGATTGCACTAAAGGGTCGTGGCAATAAAAAATTTGAGAACCACTGTTAGATAGAACCAAACAGCATTTAACATTAACTGGTGTAATGGATACAAAATTATGAAAGTCAACTTCTGATTGGTTGCTTTGGGTTACTAGATCTCTGTAAAGTTTGCCCCGCTGGTGAATTAATTCCCCTGTCTGTGTTGTAAATTAGCAGCCCTGGAGCAGCATTCTGCTCTGCTGAACAGGAAGGTAAGCAATGTAAAGGATATAAAAAATAAATACAATTATTTGAACAGCCTTATTTATTTTATGAAAACATTAAGTTTCAGATTGCAGTCACTTCCCATATGTATGGCTAAAATGTATATCTTGATTTTTGCAGAAGAATTCCCATCACAGTTTCAGTTTTTATATTTGTACAGCCAACATTGCTTCTGGACAATGAAGCCATTGGCCATTGTCATTCTAACAATAAACTGCCAGCAGTTGTAATGGATAAATGCCAGGGCTGTACAAACTGTTGCCCTGTAGTTGAACTAAAATTCCCATTATCAACCTTATTTACCATCAAGACATTTTTGTAACCGAACCTTAAACAATTTTGGTTATGTTCCTAAGAGGCATACTGATGCCAGAAAATATGCCAAAGAAAATTGATTAGCCCTGAAATCTGATAATAAGTTCACCAAGTTGTATAGTCCATTATTCTGGGCCACCTTCCACAAAAAAATCCTCCTGGGTCCTCTGAACTCCCCTGGTCCTGCCTTTAAAATTGCAGATTACCGTATTTAAAAGTGAATTGCAGAAATAAATGCACAATTAGCTTTTCAGCCTTTTAAAATATTTGGTTAAAAAGTAGAATAAGAACAGAATTAAATTCCTGTGCTGAGAGCAGCAAAGGAAAAGTGAATGCTGAAAATGGAGTGCCTAAAAATTCTTAAGGTAATAAATAACTTTTTTTTTTTTTTTTTTAATTGTTTAGATGTCTGAAGGCTCCTACTTCTACTAAACAAAATAACTGCTGCAAAAATAACCTGGTCATGCAGGGCCAAAAAGCAACGTGTAAATGAATTACACAGATATTCAAAATACAAAAGGTTTTTTTTTTTTAAATACACATTGTAATATCCTTGTGACTTCAAATATTTGAAACGTATCCTACCCTAATAATGAGGTTGTACATATCAGACATTCTGTAAATGGCAATGTACATTTTCCAGATAAAACACTAAAAGAAATGTTAATAATGTATTGGGCTGTCTTTAAAACGATAACCAATACTGCTGTGATGACTCCACTGTAAATCAAATTTACAATAGCTCTCAGTGAAGAGGCTACAATAACCTAATGATCACTTAAAGATCCAGTAATACCAGAAAAATAAAAACCCTATTTAGACTGACATAGCAGTTCAAATACAGCACTTGTTAAAAAAAATGTTACCTTTGAGGCTGGGTTCAGACGAGCGCATGATGCGCAGCACATCATACACTCATGTAAAAAAAATACGGCTCAACGCAAGCCGACAATACTTACCTAGTTCTGGACACACGAGCGTATGATGCGCATACGCTGGGTCAGGAACGCTGTGTGTTGTATTTTGGCCAGCGTATATACGCCACACCCAAAATATGACACACAGGAAGTGATGTGAACGCCAAGGGAGCGTTCACACTGTCGCTGGTATGTACACTCGGTTTATTTTTCTTTTCTTTTTTTCCCCTCACACAAGTGTATGATGCGCTTTGCATCATACGTTCATGAGAACCCAGCCTGAAACTAATTTAATGGATTTTACTGTGTTGTGGCTGTTTATATCTTTAATGATAGAAGCCATGTTGTTCAACAGACCTCATCCATTCCTATTGTTTTTTTATTGTGCTTTAGATAAAAAAAAACATTCAGAAATTGTGCCCAAAAGGCCAATTTTTAACATAAAAAAAACTAAATAGCTAAATATTATGTTTTCTAAACACAATTTAGAATTTTTGGCAGTACAGATTGAATTAAAAGTAACTATAAATGCAGTTATTGTATTTTAATTTTATGGTGTTACTGATCCTTTAATGCATGTTACCTCAGGGCAGACAAGATAAAGGACCAATATAACCTGAAAGATAAATATTCCCATTCAAATAGTCCGAGTAGCTATTCCTACACAGTACCTACAATACTGAAATTAAAACAGCGATATCAAAAAAAAAAAAACTGTATCAAACGCATTTCTAGTTACTATATTTTCAACCTGTGATTTCAAAACTTCTAAACGGTGTTTAAATATGATATTGAGTTATTTAGCTATAGAACTAGAACCAGAAAATAAACTTAGCTGATCATTTTAAGCAGCAGTACAAATTGTTCTGCTTCAAAATTAGCTTTCATTTCTGTACTTTTAAAACTGAAGTCCTACCTTTTGGAGCACTAGCACTGACTTTTGTCACTTATTTTTATGTATATATTTTATCTTATCCTTAATTAGTTATTTATGCTTAATATTTGTATTTATTGACCTGTGTTTCAGCACATTGATACAGCTCTTATTATCCTTCTATCTGTGTATGTAAGTCTTCCTCCCATTTAGATTGTAAGCTCTTCGGGGCAGGGACCTCCAAAATCTTGTGTTAACCACAACCTAGCATTTAAAGTGAAGTATGTTTGCGATATTATACTTGTATTGTTTAATGCACTTTGCCCATGTCTGTATTATTTTATATTGTAGAATTGTACAGCGCTGCGTAAATTTGTGGCGACTTTATAAAGAAAATTATACATACATTTCATGATCCTATGCCCTGGATTATGAGAAGAACAACTCACCACTGTTCTTCTCCCCCACATATGTGATGTAGATTGTCACAAAATACCTACCCCCTTTCCTCGTCTCACCGAAATGGAACATGAAGCATACTTTTAGATCTGCAGATATCACTCATGGAAAAGAGAATGCCTCCATAGTGTAACGTAAACACATTTATTAAGACAGCAATAAATCATTGTACTCACAAACGTTCTGTATGTAATGCACATAGAAATAAGAAGTCTAGAAAGTCCAGCTGTAGCACTTAAGTTCAACGCATTCAGCTTGCAGAAATTGCAAAAATATAAGCTGTATTAATCATGAACGCGGCTGTCTTTAAATACACTGCATTGCCGCCTTAGAAACCAGAAGACGCGTCAAAGCGCGTAACGTCCGGTCCTGGTCTGGAACGTGTAAATACTTACATCTGTATAAGTTTTTATTTTATGGAGGCATTCTCTTTTCCATGAGTGATATCTGCGTGTCTACATTTTGGAGAACTTCAAATGGTATCTTATGTGTTACACACAGTGACCTGAAGCTTTCTCCAGGGGATATATATAGTTTTGTACAACACTTGTATACCTCATCAATCTGGTAAACAGATTGAAATGTTGGCTTGAGGATTATTCACATATTACACTGGGATATTTGCAGTGGTTTCAAGCTTCTCACATTATATCACGTTTAATACGTTTGGATTTTTTATGGGAACTTTTTCTTTATTATATAATGTGTATAATACACTCTTAATGCGATGTATGTTGTGCTTACTTCATAGGTTGTTTTTTCTCAAGGATTTTATGAACACAGTGTTAAGGGCACACACTAGTTTTATACAAGAAGAAGCAGCACAGCAAGTTGATTTTTGCATCATCACTTGGGACTATTTTTCTTTTATCTTATGTTTTGAAGTGCTGTTATACACTTCCTTGTTTCTGGGGATACCGTATATACTTTTAGATCTGCGCATGTGCTTCATGTTCTATTACAGCAAATTGTGGAAGCTGTGAAGCAGTGTTTTCTATTTCTATCTAATTATTCTGCGGTTACAATTCTCCTTTAAAACTGGCTTTAGGGCAAACATCCTGAATATGTATTATCTAAAGCTCCATAGAAGAAAATGAGACTGGCTGAGGTATGCTTAACTGCATGCCTGCTATTAGTAAAGCTAAAAACAGGGAGAAAGCAATAAAATGTGTGAATTCAACTTCAACTATAAAATTTTTACAAGTTTTATATTTAAATAACTGCCATTCCAGTCAAAATGGGAATGTTTATTTTTGAGTGTTACATTTCCTTTACACTACTATTTTTCATCGTTTTGTGTTTATTACGTTCTCGGCTGAGTTATGACATCACTATCTACTGCATAAACAGGAACTTGGCCAAATATAATCCGTTTTTAATGGAAATAATTAATGACAATTAATGAAGTACCCTAGAAAATAAAGCAAAGTGAATAGAATGAAAGTAAATCTTTGCGTAAACAAAAATGAATAAAGGATAAAAGATATAAATAATTAAAAAAAAAAAAAATCATACTTTGTAGAAATTGTTCCGATTGTTAGCAGCAGATATTTCAAGCCCCGGAGCTCCTCGCTTTATTCCAGATGCAGACAGGATTCACTAATCACAGTTTTCTCTACTCTTCAAAGCTTTGTGTTAAAACTGTACTACTATTGTTTCGGGAGAGATACTGAACTGTTCAGCTTTGAATCATACTTGGGAATTTCTAGAAAAATGATATTGTTTATCATTATGCTTTAGCGCTTAGTAACATTAAGCTCTTATGTTCACATTTTAGAATATCCCTGCCTTATTTATTTGCTTATTTTGTAACGTAGGGAAACACGCAATGTGCTGTGACTTAGCCGACTACTGCCTATACAAACATACACAAGAAATTGCCAATGAATGGAGCAATATGCTGGTGTGTGTGTATCTATCAAACAATAAGCATGTGAGACATAAGTCCAAATAGAGTCTGCTCAGAAAACAAACCTGTATCTAAGGGCAAAGTCATCAGGTCATTTGTGCATTCAATATAATAATGCAATATATTATATAATATATATGTTATTATATATGTATTATATATATTGTACAATAATACACATAATAACAATGTGGCCAAAAAGTGAAGTGACATTCGAGGTGCGTGGTTTCATGATCCAGTTATCAAACTTTGAAAAAACTAATTTAAAAAAACAAAAACTAATTTTTATTCATTGATTCCCTTTAACGCAGATAAGTTGTTAGACAGTCACATCCTGCTGTTCATTCCCATGCTTATCATGAAGCAAGCAGTGGCTTTAAAAACATTGGCAAACACAGCAGATTAATTCACCACATTGCTGTATATTTTTTACATGTAAATGGGATCATATGTGCTGACCAGAGCAATTATTTCTTGGCATAATCATTTATGCTAGTGAGATCATGTAAAAGCAAAAATACTTTCCTTGTCTAGTAACACACCCTAAAAAAAAATTGTGTGTGCGTAAGAAGGGTAAATACATTATTGATTTATATTTTCTTAGATAATGTACCTTTAACAAATATCTTTGTGTACAAGTCAATGTATCCTGCTGTAATCTTCCCCCTAGCTCACAGTCAAATAATTACTACAACCACTAGCAGAAATTACCTGCATCTGTCTTCATATTGTTTGATTTAAAGCAGTTGTATCTCCTTTTGGACCACTTGAAAATGTAAATAGTACTATATATGGCTAAAGGGATTGAAACCTATAACCCTGTTAGAATACACAGGGACAAAGTGATACACACAACTCTACAAAAAAGTGCAATCTATAGAAACATCAAACTAAGCTATTAGAGCAATGCCTCATCATCTAAACATTAAATATAGTAGCATTTTCATCCAGTTTTATTTAATCTAGCCAAATGATTTTCCATTGGATGTGCCTAGTATCTGTAGACTTTAAAAACACAGATAAATTCTAAGTAAGCAGAGCAGGAGACAAAAGAATGGCTAAAAAGTTATGAAAGTTAAGCATGAAATATTTACACGTATATTATGCAGGTGCTGAATTGCTTTTCTTTTTTTAACTAAACCAATAATGCGCATTAAAGCAAACATAAACCAAATGTAATCATTGAATTATGAAAATGGTATTTTGATGTCTTTCACAACCTAAATGTGGCAACCAGTGCCAAGGAGCAGCCGTCACCTCAAATGGAATCATGGGGACCATCAATAAGGGGCACAGATGCACATGATGTTCTAGAACATAATTAAAGCACTTTACAAATCACTTGTAAGACCAATGGTGGAATATTGTGTACAGTTTTGGGCACCAGCGCACAAGAAACATGCTCAAACAGGTTCAAAGGCAGGCTACTAAAGTAATAACAGTAATGGCAAACTAGAGTAACAAGAAAGATAACCAAAACTGGGCTTGTTTAGTCTAGAAAAAAGAAGATTATACCAAATAACCATGTATACATTTATCAGGGGACAATAGATCTCCCACAATTTATTTATACCAAGTACTGTAAGTATAACAAGGTGGCATCCTCTGCCCCTAGAGCAGCAGTTCACAACCTGGGGGTCGCAACCCTGATGGGGGTCAAATGACAATTTGCCAGGGGTGGCCCAAGACCATTGGAAATTGTTGTGGAAACCACAACAATATTCCTATTGTAAAGTCGCGACCGCAACAATTTTTAAAAGGTGCGACCGCACCAACATTTCCATAGTAAAGTCGGGAATGCGACAACTTTTGTTATTGTAAAGTTACAACTGCGAAAATATTACCATATAAAAGATGCAACCGCGACAATTTCTCATTGTACCACTGCGACAATTTTAAAGTTGCGACTGCAACAATATTTCCATAGTAATGTCATGACTGTACTAAAGGATCGTGTAAATAAAAAAGGTTGAGAACCACTGCCCTAGAGGGAAGAAACTTTCTGTACCATAGAGAAGATGTGAACGGATGCAAATTCAGATCTGTACGCGACCATTCAGACTTTCATGAATAAGCCCCTTTGTCTTTATTTGAACAATTTTGAATCTTAAGTCAGTGACTTTTGGACTGGATATTCAGAATTCTTCAGTTTCTACTCAAATCTCTGAGATTCCAAAGTGAGCTTTTATAGAGGAAGGTAGTGACACAGAAGGGGTTGCTGTAAGAAAGCAACTGTTGGCAATTAAACTTTATTATATATACTGTAAATGCCCTTATTTAGAGAAGGTTAAAGTCATAAGCTAAAATATGTAGGTGTCACCACTGCAATAAAACACAGCATTTTAATTCCATTATATTTCATAGATAAAACTCATTGTACTTGGGCTTTCCCTACAAATGTATTCCCTCACTGCTCCCATTCTATTGAAAAATAAGTTTATTGCCCCTTTTCCCTCCAATTTCTTTAAAGTGCACCTGTCACCTCAAAACTGTAATAATAATTTAGGTTCTACTAATGAAATAAACGTTTTTGTAAATATATATGTATTTATTTTTAAAAAATGTAGCTTTATACAGCATTTCTCTCTGTCATCTTCCCTGTCAACCTGACTTTTCTTTCCTGGGTCGGGTGGGTGTGGCGAAATGATTGACATTATAGCTCCTCCAATCAGATTCCTGTTAGAGCGTGATTTAAGGGATCTGATTGGAGGAGCTATAATGTCAATCATTACTTAGCCCCACCCAACCAGACACGGGAAAGAAAAGGCAGGATGACAGAGAAGATGACAGAGAGAAACACTGTATAAAGGCACATTTTTTAAAATACATATATATGTACAAAAACATTTATTTCATTAGTGCAGCCTACATTAGTATTAGTTTTGAGGTGACAGGTGCACTTTAAAGATTTTATTATTGTTCTTATTCTGTTCTTTTGCATTGTCCTACTATTACCAAATAATTATTTTTATTTTGCCATTATCTCCTGGTGAATATGCCATTACCTAGTGATTACTTTTTTGTAAGGTTTCAAGATTGCTACACTGTTGCAACCAGTTCTGTAAAATCTACTCAAGTTCGGATATTTTTACAAGTTTTTAGCTTGAAATATGACCAATGTCACTGTAGTGTAATACCGAGAATGAGGGAGAGCTAAATTCAGAACTACAAAAGCACTTTGTTAAAAGCAAAAAGTACTCTGCTTTGAATAGCCAAAGAACCATAAGGCACAGTAGTGCAGTGTAGTGTTCATTTAAACTTTCACTGAGACCTCCCACCCCTCCCAAGAAAAACCATGTTATATCCATGGTTTAGTGACCCTTTAAGTACAGGGCCACCCAGGATACTCCTGTTTCCTTTTAGAAGACAAGCTACATTGGCTATGAAGAAAAGCAGATATTTTCCTCACAAGGAGAAAAACAAACTGATTCATAGCTAGGCATGTTAGCCCAACTACAGAATATATATAAGATAGAATTTCTATCTTTATACATTATCAGTAAGGTGAGGGCAGCCGAAACTAGCAACTGCATAAAAAGTTAAATAGCAGAGCATTTTTAACTAGGCTTTTTTTTTTTTAAGTCATTTTTTTTTTTTAATTGAATGCCCTATTTTTGATTGTAAGCTAAATTAAGTAGCATTATGTTAGAAGACCTTGGATGAACTACTTAAATAATAAAAAAATAAATTTTTTCCTCCCCTGTTAAATTAAGGGGGGAAATCACCATTGTGCGAAGTAGTGTGAACAGTTCGGGCAACTGCGCCAGTCGCATCGCCGAGGTTCGCCTGACCTCACGACCATTCGAGTCACTTCGCTAAAATTCTTACCAGTTCGCTTCTCTCAACAGGCGGACATCGGCGAAGGCTTGAATGCTGTACCAGTTCAATGTCTTCTAAGAGTCCGGCAGTGTCCGCCTGTTCGGCAGAAGAAACCTGGCGACCATTTTGACGAAGTGACTGGAATGGTCGCGAGGTCAGGCGAAGCGATTGGAATGGTCGCGAGGTTAAGTCAATTCGGGTGACTTCACTACTCGCGAACTAATGTATCTTTTCCATTACTTTGCGTGCGTGTGCACAGGTACTTCGACAATTGCGGAGTGTGTCGAAGTAGCGAATGCGACTAGCTGAGATGCTGCAAAGCACTTTTTTGCCTTCGCCAGATCAGAGTGGCGAACTAGGGAGTTGATGGCAGGGCTCCAGGGTTAATGGCAGGGCTCCAGTGTTGCGTATGTCGAAAATTCAATGAAAAATAAGAATGGCGACTGCGTTTAGTTTACAACATGACGTAGGAACAAA
>WMED01026302.1:0-10843 GCA_019650415.1 Pipa parva
AAAAGGTGAGTGAGGATTTCATTAATCGTTTTTCCACTTTACAATACTTTAGTGGGGCAATCATTATAAATTGGGTTTACTTACACTTTAACTTGCATTGCTGTAACTTGTAATAGAGAAACTTGAGTTTCTCCCATTCATATTGTCACTTTGCGCAGGACTAACAAAGGGATGTTTTCAAGGTTCTCCCCGCAAGACCACATGGAGATAGAGCAGGAGATGAGTGGACATAAAACCCACCTGCCTCTCTAGATGGTAAATGAACACCAGCTTCACAGTTAAATGGAAAGATAATTTGTTCAAAAGAGGGGACAATCACTGCCGTTAGTTTGAGGCACAGGGACCCATCTTATCTGGGCAGTATCACTGCACCCATAACAGGTTACTTTAACTTAGGGTACTTGTCACTTTAGCTACACTGACAATCCTGACTTGCTGGAGATGGTCACATATGGATGATGGAGTCACAGTTCTGGGAAAAGACTTTCATTCTGTAAATAGCAACAATCTTATTCCAGAGTAAACACAAGGGTAATATTACAAGTGCCGAGGTATGGCACTACTCTCGCGGATCTAAAACCTGAAGCTTTGTAATTTTCTCTAAAGCAGCAGTAATTTTCTAATGTATGCAGAACAGGGTCGCTTCACACTAGTTTGCTTATAGAAAAACAGTAGGACAATGGTAGAAATGACTCTTGCAAATATAAAATGTAACCGGGTTGTCAACCCTGCAGAAAATCACCCCTGCTCTAAAGGCAATTATAATGACTGAGCAAGACGGCCATGTTATCTCTTCATTAGGAAAAGCCACTTTGTACATGAATATGGAATATGAATAATGGGAGTGATTGAACCATGCTGACAATAAGCAGAGTACAGGCTGGAAATGACAGAAGCACAAGTACACGGAACAATGAGGAACACATGCGGTATAGGCTTGGTTCACCTGACTGCCCCACAGAATCGGAGGTGGACAGAGCGCTAGTGGACCTGGAATGACGTCGAGAGGCTGCAAGAAGAAGGAATGGCAAACACCTAAAGGGTTAACACACATAACAGAAGACAAAACCAGTGTACATAGAGGAAGAGCTTAAGGTCACCAACACCTCCAGGTAGAATCAGGTGGGAATGAAACAAAGAGCAGAGAATGAGCGTAATGGGAGTGGCACAACGGTTCCGCCGAAAACATCTCTTTACAAATAATTAGTATCTCTGAGACAGAAGCTAGACAAAGTGTTCTGTTGCAGTTTTTATTGTATGTGGTTAAAACCATGACACAACTGCGCTAAAAAAAGTAATTCACCTGCATAGCAACAGAGTCAGCCTGGTGGTTAGGCATATTGCTGCGGTATGGACCTAATCACCTAGGTAGCCATGCAAGTGTACCGCACGATTTTAATGTCACAATTTTAACCACAAGATAAACTGCTTAGTGTAGCCTTACCTTTACTGGAAACTGAGGAAAGAAAATCACTTTAAGGTCTATTTTACCCTCTAGATATTTCCCCTTTAACAAACAGTGTGAGGACATTAGTTGGGAACATTACGTACATGGAATAAGCCATGCATCCAAAATGGGGAATTGAAGCAACAGTATCTTATTCTTTTATTAAAGTACCGTTACATTTGTTAAATTACTAAGCTAGCAGGTCCATAGTGTAGCTGCATCGCAGCTTCAATAATTGTTTTAGGAGTAATAAAACCTTTTCCTTATTAATGCATCCACAGACAGGACTAGTTGGCAGATGCCTGAGGATGAGGGGAATGCAGCAGGGATGGAATTGTGCATGGGAGAACAGAATTTTGACATCACAATAACTTAGCCCAAACCCCCCTCTCCCACACACTACACTCACCTTAAACAGTATTAAAAAAAAAAAAAAACATTATATGCATTCTACTCATATGTATAAAAGCAGATATTTATATTCGGAAATGTCTGGCTGTGTCCTTGGTTTTAGAGAAAAGAAATGCAAAAGGAAAAATTCACCTAGAACTGTCCACTATGGTTTATTATGATCGACTGACTTTCATTGAAAGTCTTAAAGCTACATAGGAACGCTCTGATGTAGCCAAGCATCTCCTAGATCCAAAGCTGATAAGGATTAAGGGTACTGTTTATTGTACATCAGTAAAGATCCGTGCCTCTTAAAGAGCCAGCAGCATTGATCACCGGGAGGGTGATCTGCACATTTTATTCTTCGTTTATACTAAAACAGCCCTTATCAGAGTGTTACTTTACTTCCCCTTTAAATAGTAATGCGTTCAACTGCACAGCACACAGAGGGCTGCTAGTTAAGAGCTCGACTACAAAAACAATGAAACTTTACAAAAATCTGAAGCTTGCAGAATGTCTCATACATTTATCCAATGTAAGATCTCTTATTTAATAGGTGCTAAGTTTTAAAATGTAAATAAAATAATCCTTACTCTGCCAGCAGATTAATCCCTTCTAAACCGGGTACTTCTAAAATAAGATGCCCACGTCACCAACCAGTTTTACTTACATGTGTTCCAGGAATTCATTTAACCATTGTTTTATTTAAATTGTTCCTGGTCTGGTTATTGTATTATTTAGATGTACAGATTCAGTTAAAACAAGTAGCGCCATAAACTGCAGTAAGCGTTCATGTGTGTACATAAGACTTTACAAGTCATCACTTTAGAACAGAAAAAAAAAATATGAATACAAAATCCCTTTAAGAAGCTGAAATCACTGCCCCTGCCTGTAGCAATTTTTTATATTCTTCCTGGATTAAAAGGATTAATGAATTAATGTGAACATTTTATGATAAATTGAACATGCCTTTGTGAGACAAATCCTTTCTAGAGAGGTTTATGTAAGTTACCAAATGCAGTGTTTGGAAGAAGTAAAATGCGGGCATTGTATGTATAATTTTATTTATAAAGCACCACAAACTTATGCAGCGCTGTACAGTCCAGTCATACAAATATAATATAGACATGGAAAAGTACATTTTTATGTGTATTTTATACCCCTCTATTTTAAAAGGGAATGTATGTGTATGTTCTTGTGGCAAGTGAAGCACAGCCTCCAGTTACATAGCTAGCTTTTCAGAAACATTTTAGCAACTCTACCCTTTAAAAACTACTGCTGTTATATTTCCTTTAAGCAGGGCTAATAATAAGCAAGTTGAGCTGTGCACTGCCCAGAACCTAGGACAGTGCACGTCAAAGCCAGTTAATAATCTCCCTTCCAATACTGCCATAGGTAGTTTGGGATTTCTTTCTGTTTTATTATGAAGCAAAAGATAAAGGATGTGATTTCTTCTTTAGAATTAGAAAGATTTTTAATGTACCTTAAAAATAAATATAGATAGATGTAGCCTGCTTTTCAATCAGTCCCTAAGCAGCACACACCTGTATGGCGAAGCATAAACAAAGTATGTGTAGCATCTTTAAATATGATAAAGTGTAATGGGGACAAATTTAAAGGCACGGATCTTTACAGTCCCTAGTAAATATGGCTTACCTTACCTAGTACAAAACTTTTTGAATTCCAGATCTGTATTATTTGGAGCTGGTTTTCTTCCTTGCAGGTGCAGCCATCTTTAATCTAAACACCCCCCCACCCTCCCCCCTCGAGTCCTGACACTTCCCATGGAACTTGGGAAGTTCATTAGAAAGATCGATTTGGCTGCAACCAGCAAAAAGAAGGAGAGACAACACCAAGAAAGAGAAATCAGGAATTCAGCTTCAAAGATGACATTTTTACAAGTACTGCATAGAAATAACTGCCAGATCAATCCAAACAGAAATTTTCTCTCTCTGCTGTTACTGATCCTTTAATGCTGCAATATTCAACCTGTAGCTACAAGCTAAATGTGAATGATTTAGGCTACTGTGCCCTCTACTGGTAATGCTGGGGTATCACTGGATTACACTGTGCATTTCAATAAGATAGTGTGTGACTTTTTAATTATTTGTTCCAAATCAAATATTGCTTGTTTGGATTCCCTGATATTACATATTGAATTCCCTGCTGCACCCGGGCTGGGAGTCACAGCATGCACAGTGGAATACCTGCTACAACACCCAAATAAAAAATCCATTTTGGATTGGCACAGCTTTACTCTAAAGGGGTAATTCAGCATAGTCTGAATTTACCCTCCGATCCTTCGCCTCTGTTCGCACAGACTGTTATGCGCTTGCTGATGTGCTGCGAGCGGACATCAGTGAATGCTTTAAAGGGATTTCCAGTCTCAGCGAGGCTTGCGAAGCTCAACTTGAGTCGCCTCGCAAGACTGGAATCCCTTTAAAGCGTTCGCTGATGTCCGTGCGCAGCACATCAGAGAGCGCATAAGAGTCTGTGCGAACAGAGGCGAAGGATCGGGGAGTAAGTTTGGACTATGCTGAATTACCCCCTAAGGGTGAAATATTCTAAACTCAAAAAGGTTGATTTCGCCTTTTTGAGTTTATTTCCAGTTTTATTTTCAGATTGGATTTTTTGAAGGAAAAGTAGCCATACTTTACATTAGTAGTTTGGCTACTTTTCAATTGAAAAAACTGAATAAAAAATTCAATTTAAATGTTTTGATCAGTAAAAATCGATCAAAAAATATTGATCAATATTTACTGATTGACAGTGGTATATACAGGGAATTAAAAGGACATGCGATTGTTCACCCTTTAATAAATAACCCTGTGTCTTTTATTATTAACACCATTTGAGTTGGCAGCTATTATTTAAAAGTTATTACTATAAAGTACCATCTTGGAAAGAAAATTCCTGGTTTCACTTGTGTTCTCATACACCCACTTTTTAATTAACAATGGGACAGATTGGCAGGTTTGTTATTTTAACTGATTAAAAGATGGCTGTAGCCAGCATAGAGGAAAAACAAACACAAACTTGCTTTTCCCAATGTTCCTGGATTATTAATTAAACCCAGAAGGACACCCTGAGTGAACACATCCCTGTGTCACAGTTCAACATTGGTTACAGTTGAGCATCAGCCATACAAACACCAACAACAGTACATCAGCTCTCAAGCAATAGACACAGAAATAAAGATGGCAGTCACTGTGTGGGCAAAAACGACCCAGTGCATTGTGGTAACACCTGTCAGTACTCACCCAGAGGAGTAAAGCCCCGGGCAGGGCTCGTGTCCCGGCTGCTTTCACGGCTGGTATCGCGGCTGCACCCCTGACTCATGCTGGGTCGAGGGATACGGCTGCTCCTCGCTAGCATGCGATGTGAAGAGTCAGCAGGTTAATACCAGATATTAAACAGAGACAGAAAGAAAGAACCAAAGCAAGCCAAGAACGGTTAATAGTAAAACAGCAAGATCATTTGGTATGTAGAGAAAGATAGCATGCAGAGTAAAGTGCCAGTCATACCTACCCATGCCACTTTATTGGGCACCAGTTACACCCGCTCACATACAGACAAACCAGCAATGGTGGGAGATCTTTACTGCTCATCACTGGGCAATTGTAATTTTATACCCACTGGGTGGTTATAATGTACAGTACTGTGCCCGCAACCCCTCTAAACGGAGTATGTCAAGGATTAAAAGAGCTCCGGCATTATTTCTATACAGTATAAGGCTTATTCTGTGAACAGGACCTTCTCCATGTGCACACACCAGCAGGGCTGCCACAAACCTTCCGAATCAGATATTTTAATACAGCGAATATCCACAGTGGGACAAGGTTTGTATCGCTGGCTAAAGAGATTAATTCAGAGCCTTGGCTCTATAGTGGCCTACTTGATGCCCTGACATTCTGTGTGTAGATGGCAGCATTTGTAACACATTTATGTACATTGAAAATAGTTACTGATCTATTTCCTGAAAGAATAATCTCCCTATTATGCATTCCTTTAAGCAGACAAGAAAAACTTGAGGTTATGATGTTATTAACTCGTTATGGATGTTTTAAATACAAGACTGTTGCGTCTGCTACTGATTTACTAAGCAGATATATACAACATTACAGATATCAGTCTCAGGACTATACACTAATGAATTATCCATGCAAGTACTAATAATGGTCTGTAGGGCATGAGATGGAACTTGTTATAGAACAGAGAGGGAAAAAATAAGTTCTCTAGATCTTGTTGATCTACAACTTTCTGCACCTCCTTTATAACCAAAGACTGCAAAGCAGCAGCTGCCAAAGCAAAGAGGACCATGGGAAGAATCATAAAGAGACATAGATGCACATGATGAGAACATAATTATACAACTTTACAAAGCAATGGTCAGATCACACATGGAATACAGGTAGTCCTCGACATAAGATGGTGACCCGTTCTTATGCAGCGTCGTAAACCGAATTTCGACGCAAGTCGGATCATACATTCATACAGTACTGTAAACCATAATAACACCATAATAACAGCGTACAGTACTGTACTGCAAACACTTAGCCTATCCAAACAGTGAGGCACTGGTATCAGATGAGTCTGGCTTACGTTTGGGAGCCATAATGAAGGGTGTTATGGTGTGCAGGAGACTCGTTTTCCTCGTGTAACCGGGTACTGGGTACAGTCCTGGCCTCTATACCTCAGCCGCTACACGTGGTTGCATGCAGTTTGACTTACGACGCAAAACCGTGTAAGTCGGAACCCCGAAACGACATAACTCGAGGCCGTCCTAACCCGAGGACTACCTGTACTGTGTGCAGTTCTGGGCACCAGTGCACAAGAAAGATATGGTTGCGCTTGAGAGGGTTCAAAGGCGGCTACTAAAGTAATTACAGGAATGAGCAATATAGAGTACCAAGAAAGAGTATCAAAACTGTGCTTGTTTAGTCTAGAAAAAAGAAGATTAAGGGGTGACCTAATAACCATGTATAAATATATTAGAGGTCAGTACAGAGATCTCTCCCACTATCTATTTATACCAAAAACTGTAAGTATTACAAGAGGGCATCTTCTACATTTAGAGGAAAGAAAGTTTCTTCACCAACATAGAAAGGATTTTTTTTTTTACTGTAAGAACAGTGAGGTTATGGAACTCTCTGCATGAAAAAGTTGTCATGGTAAATTTCAAGAATTATAAAGGGGTCTTTGTAGGAACATTACAAGTTATGGGTACTGGATAACTGGAGGTGAGATCTTGATCTGGGGAAATATTCTGATCCTTCAGTGTAAGAATATTAAAAGTTATGGGCACTGGATAACTGGAGGTGGGATCTTGATTCAGGGAATTGATTCTAATCCTTCAGTGTAAGAACATTACAAGATCCCACTTCCAGTTATCCACTACCTATAACTTGTAATGTTCTTACAATGAAGGATCAGAATAAATTCCCTGAATCAAGTTATGGGTACGGGATAACTGGAGGTGGGATCTTAATCCATGGAATTATTCTGATTGCCATATTGGAGTCGGGAAGGAATTTTTTTTCCCCAATATGAGGATAATTGGCTCTTGCCTCATGAGTTTTTGCCTTTCTTTGGATCAACAATACAGAAAAATAGGCTGAACTGGATGGACTTGTGTCTTTTTTTATCCTTATAAACTATGTTACTGGAGGTTGTAGAGCAAAACCTCGAGGTCCAGGGATGAATATATTTGTTGTATAAGGTGAATGAGTTCTATCACTGGTAACAAACAATTACTTTTAAATGACTTGTAAACACTACTCATGGCAGGCTACAGATACAAATGGCCATCATCCAAAGTCAGTTATTGTATCACATTTCCCAGAAGCCTGTGTGGGATCAGACAAATGGATCAGCATTCCTTTCAGCTTGGAGATAGGAAGGAAAAGACCCCATTTGGGGGTCAACCGACGCTCTCACAGGGGTTGCGAACATGCTTCTGAAGCTGGAAGAGACTGCAGGTCCCTTTATATAGGGTTCCTGCATGGTGACATTGGGGCCGAACGTCATCACGTGACATAAGGCCAGGGGGGTCGTGGTCTCAACCTGCGAACCACTGGTATAAAAGGAGTTTTATATGCATGTGTGCAGTTATATCACCGCTATAGTGCCCCTTTAAATTTGGGAGACTGAGTTTGGCAATACATTCTAATCAGGCAATTGGCTTTTCAGTTTCCACTGAGCTGCAGGAATAACATATAGCGATAAAGGCAGTTCATATGAGATCGCAACACCAGGAAAGATACAGGTACTCTACTGCAACTCTAACAAACCATTGAATTACCCCGAATTCACAGTATACAATAAAAATATACAAGTGTAACTTCCTTACTAAAGGCATCAGATATAGCAGTTTCTTAGCACATGCCTGCACCCTGATTTCCTCACATAACTTCATATTTACAGTTCCTACCTAGGCCCATTCTGCTTGGGCTGGTCTCTCTGCTGCATCCCTGGCTCCGGGGAATCTTGCTTAGTTTCTCAGAGGATGGCATCTGTGGAACCCTCTGAGCGACAGTTGGAAATCCACCATAAACTCCACCTAGAAGCTTTCCAGGTGAGCTTGAACGGCTTCCAGCTGTAAAAAAAAAAAATAAATAAATAAAAAATAAAATATATATATTACAGCTCTAAGCTCATGAATGCACAACTTACTCTTTTCCTACTATTTAACATTAATAAAAGTAAAGCATCCAATTCACTGGGGAGAAAACTGCACCAAAAAATAGCTAAGTCAATCCGTGCCCCTTATTTAAAAGGCCACTGAACCTGCAATGCAAACAACATCTAAAACTAGAGTTAACATAACCATATCTCGCAATGTGCATATACACATAGGGGGCTCAATGATCAAGGATTTCTAATGGAAAATTGTATTGATTTTTCTAATTTAAGATTTTCACAATTGTGTTGGTTTTCACTGAAATGTTTCTCCCATTTCACAGCAATACCACTATGCCCCAATATAGCTCATATTCTTTGTCTGCAGACATTTGTTGGCTGACAACATGGCCTCATGTCTGCAGCTCCAGTTTATAAAACTATCACCCCATCTGTCACTGCCCTTAAATAAGGGGAAGTTTTCTTGTAGACCAAACTAATGCATTCTTCACTAAACATACATGAAGCCTGGATGTGCATAGGGAACTGTTCCCATGATCACAATTCCATAAATATGGATGAATACCAACAGAAGCATGTTACATTCTGCATTGTAGGGTCAGCAGGCCTTCAAATCTGATAGATTAGATTAAAGAGACTGGACAAACCTCTATTGGGTACTCAGCAGCCAGTTTGCACGGAACGGAAAGCAGAAATAAAGTAGAGGGGACACAGGGAGTAATTGGCTTGTCTCATTTACAGAAAGAGCATCCCATTCAAAAGCAAACAGAGCAACCAGTTATCAGCCAATTCCCAGCAGGGCTGGCCCAATGCCTACAACAGAACTCTCACTGCCCTAAAGCTGCCAGTAGCTGGCATATGAACCTGCGCTCCCAGGTATATAGCAGAACTGCCAGGCTTCCAGTTCTAGTCATTAGTGGAGATATAACAAAGGACTACAATAATTATGTTTTAACTTGCATTTAAGAGAAAAGGAATATGAGAGAGGCGCACATTTCTTACCACTGGCAGGATTGGCCGATCTGGATCCTTTATCACGACAGCAAAGTAAAAGGACAGCGGAAAAGCAATTAAGGACGGAAACATGAACATGCAAAGATTATTTAAACAGACACATGCTGAGATCTCAGAAAATACAGAACCAGGGCCAGAACAAACAAAGGTTCTACTGATGCCGAATGGGTTTAACAACCCATTAGGTACAGCATTGTCCCAAGGAACAGAGACATCAGTTTTCCTTACGCTGAGACTGTGATACGACTTTGGCTCGGCTGCGACCCCGAGTATCTGCTGGTGTTGAGGCTGTGCTGGTGGCACTACCGGAACTCTGCCTCCTTGTGCGAATACGACCTAATCAGAGACACAAAAATAAAATAAAGTTACAAAAGTGTTTTCTCACTGGAACCTACCTTTAATAAAATCCCTTTTGTTTTCATGTGTATACAAAAACAGATATTGTGTATTTGTGATTGAGGAATCATGGCAGGGAGATTATGCTGCCAGCTGAGGAGCATGGGAGTTGTATTATAGCAGCAGCTAAACAAACAATTTGGGCTTTCTAAGTTAGCAAATATAGTAATTTGTTTGTGTAGCTGTATAGAAACACGCACTAACACAAAGATGGACACAAACAAGCAACTAACTCACAAACTGATTTGTAGAGAATTACAGATGCCTGCAGCCTTCTCCCATAACGGTACTGTTATATCTGAATCGACATGGAGCAGATTTTCCAAAGAACGAATGGATTCATTACCTGTGCCGGGAGCTCCAGATGCAGCCATTTCTGCATTTATAGACATTGCACAAACCACAATAAGACCGTAGCGCATCACTACGACCCGGTGTAATGAAATCCGAATTAAAGCACCAATGACACCACACAACTCTCCAATTTACTGGAATAGCCACAATTATAAGTCAAATATTACTGGTTCTTCCAACTAGACTAGCAGGTACAATGACCTCCCTGGGGTTATTCTGCCAAAAATGTCATATGCCACTCCAGTGACAGCCTACCCTTAAGCTGTTACTACTAATAATACCAAAAAAAAAATTCCCATTAGGATTAGCATGGCAGTTATTTAACTTCAGCACTTGTAAAAACGATGTTGAATTCATTAATTTTATTGCTTTCTGTCTGTTTTTATCTCTACTGACAGCAGCCATGTTGTTACCACACAATCCCATTGGTTTCTATGGTGATTTAGATAATACATATACAGGAAGTGTTGCCCTAAAACCCAATATTTAAAGCTAAACATCTTATTTTATAGACACAATGTAGAGTGCTTGGAAACACAGATTGATTATACACTCACCGGCCACTTTATTAGGTACACCTGTCCAACTGCTCGTTAACACTTA
>WMED01026303.1:0-10843 GCA_019650415.1 Pipa parva
CGATTTTAAATGCTTTTTTTTACCTAAATTTCTTGACTTATACACGAGTATATACGGTACTTCCAGGTCCAGGAGCACACCTTCTGGTCTACTCACAGAGTATCTGCTCCCTAGCACCAGTTAGAGCCAGAGTGCCCTCCTGCATCTCACTAATACAATTTTATTTCAGTGACATGCCAGCTGCTTGATCATGCTATATACAACCTTTCTACAACCTTATATTTACTTGTGCTTTTGGGTCATAAAATGACAATTTTAGTTTTGGGATTGCTAATAAGAATTGTAAAGGAAGTCAAAGCTGACATTTCCATTTAATGTTAACTATATAAGAAACAGTAAGATATTTACAGTCTATTGATGTTCAAATCTGACATGAGCCTGCTCTGCTTTACCAAGCATAGGCCATGCTGTGAGATGAATTGTGCACAGCAGTGGAAAGATTTTTATATATATAAATCAGACAGTTTTACTCTGTGAAGCAAATATGTAACATTCATTTTTAGTGATTTTCTCCATTTGGACTCCTTTAAGTATTTAAGTTCATTTTGCCATGGTTTTGTTCAGTGCTTATACACAGTGCAATATAATTATGGAGCATGGACAGAATACTACAAGTACAGTTCTTAGCTTAGGCTTCATTTGGCCATTTCTATTTAAAATAAGCTGCATGGTGGTCTGGGTAATAAGCACATGTAAAATGTTATAAAGCATAATCTTATTATTTGTTTTATACTGTTCCTATCATCATAACACTTTTTTACATGTTACACAATAGTGCAATGTTACACAATAGTGCATGTAGATAATTTTCAGACAACACAGTTTAAATTCTTTGGGAACATGAAGCACAGATTACTTTCTTTGGGTCAATTAAATTCAGTTAGGACAATTAATTTCCAGAATCAATGAACTAATAACAGTTTCACATTTAGGTGGTGCAATAGGTTACAACAAATCCAGGGATTGCTAGTTAAAAAATATACTTATATGAATCCCTAAATAAATTATAGCAAGTATCACATATTCAAGAACAAACTCGAAAATGCTAGTTACACCACAATACAATAATATACAGTATATTTTGGTTTTGTTTCTTTTGTTTCACATGAACATTGTGAGGGGAATTCATCATTAACCGAAGTGAGCTCCGAATCCTTCGGCTCACTTCGCAAATGGTATTATGCGCTCGCTGATGTCCTGCACGCGGACATCAGCGAGCACATTAAAGGGATTCCAGTCTCGGCGAGGCAACTCTTTTGCTCTCGCTGAGACTGGAATCCCTTTAATGCGCTCGCTGATGTCTGCATGCAGGAGATCAGCGAGCGCATAACACCATTTGAGAAGTGAGCAGAAGGATTCGGAGCTCACTTCACTGAATGGTGAATTCCCCTCTGTATGTCTCTAGCAAAACATAACAAAAATATGAAACTACATTCCCTCATCATGAGGCATTTTCTGCTTGCAGTTAGCAGGTATGCAAAAGTAGATGTCTATCAATAACTGGAGAGGAAGAAAACATCAGACAGCATGTTAACTGTTCACCATTATTATTACAACAAATAATAGTGGCATTAGAGAGATACATTGCCAAAGGGATTCTTGTGTCTGAGCTGCAGACCGATACTGAATTATTTTGTCATATAGAGAAAGAATGGCTAATGAAACTTATGCTATTTTTGCCTCTTTTTCTATCAGTTTATTATTTAGGTGAATTAATTACCTTAGGTTACAGGTTTATCTAATTAATTTTCTTGCAAATTTTTTTTTTTTTTTTGGTTAGAGATTTTGTTGAAAAATAAGATAAGAGAAAATAAAAATAAGTTTGTATCTAATTTAAAGCACATTTACTTACTATCAGGTAAATATTTGGTTAAAAAGACAGAGCAGGCTAGATATTGGCATTTACCATAGGGAGCAACATTTTTTTTCCCAATAAATGGTAAACAGAATGCACTGGATGTAGCAGATGCTGTAGTCAAGCCAACTCCATCTCTTTTAGGCCAAAAATGGTAGTAAACTTAATGACAATCTAATTTATATTGAATATCTAATTGTGGTTAATATGGGGGATATTTATCAAGCTATTTTTGATGTAAAAAAATGCATAAAACAGTGATTTTTTTCTACATGGCGAAAATAGCATTTTTAAATAGATGATACTTGCATAATAAAATAAATACTTTTTCTCAAGCATGAACAGCATCAGAAACATTTTTGACGTTGATATATTTTTAATTGTCATTTGGAAAATTACCAAAATGTTCTAAAATTTAAAGCAATGTTTCAAAATATGAAGGTACATTAGTGTGAACACTCAGTGCTGTAGTAATGTGTATATAATCCCTTTAGCTTTTTGAAATGCTACAGTATGTTCCTTAAACTGCAATTACAGAAGTTTATACTACATGTAAAATTAATGAGGTCCAAATTGTTACATAAGAGGAGGTGTTAATATTACCAAAAAATCAGGCACACTTTAAAATGTTTCTATAAAATCTCAAATCCAAAAAAAAAAAAATATTGGCACTCCAAGGACTGTAAAATTTGTTCCTTTATTGTAGAAATGTAAAATCCGGCACAGCAAAAGAATACAAAGTAAATCTTATGTGTTTCACACTAAACAGCGCTTAGTCATAGATACCATGTAACCAACCTAGATTGCTTTTAAAGGGTAGGTAGTGCATACATCTTAAAGTGACAGTGAGTGAAAAAATTCACATAGTAAAAAATTCATACATAAAAGTGATATAGATAAAATACATTAAAGATATGTTAAATTTGAGACATAATCAAATATAACCGGTAATTAAATAATATATACTGGATTAGAAAAAGCACATGCTATATATTGTGTATTCAAAAATTAAGTGAATATTCCTATGACATATCTTATGTTGGCAACTAATTTAAAGCAATAAAATGCAAAGAAACTGAAAAATTAAAACAAGAGGAAAAATCACTCTTATTCAGTGTTACAATGTAAGTCCCATTCAAAGTTTAGACCCATAGGGAAACTAGTTTGAATATAAAAAATTCAGTATGCCTTGCTTCTCTTAAGTAACTTTAGTCTATCCTCTCCCCTGCATTTCTAAATAATGCGTTCAGTGCCTTGAACTTGCAAAAACAGTGGATTGGATTCGTATTAAAAAAAAAAGTGTTTACCCACATTAGTAGGTGATTTGTTTCCTATATTGTTTCTTTGCATTTCATGACGCTGGAGAAACAGCCTATTGTATACGACTTTGCTATTTTTGCCTGTTTGCTAAGCTGTTCAAAGCAAATTTTATCTACCAAAAGAGCTCTCCAGCCTTAAGCTGGTGAAAACCCATTTCTCCTTATAGGGAAGGTCCTGTCATTTAGCCATAGTAGAAAAAAAATCATCTCAAAAAAAGTATATCAGTATAAATTTTAAATGGAAGGTGATCCTAATAGAAAAGCACTGCAATAGAAGTTTCCACTGTCAGCTTTTATTGATAACAATTCATTTAGATGGGGAATAACAGGGTGAAACTACTCCAAAAGGTTGATATGGTCTTAGTTAATATCCCCCATTTAGCTATTTGTAGCCAAGTGCATTTTTCCCACTTCACTCATTATCAAATGTGCAAAATCCAATGTTAATAGAAATGTGAATTTCATTTTCCATTTTCACCACATCTGAATTAAGGAGACAAAAACATTGGCAAAATATGACAATAATCATGATTTTTGCTGAATCACAAAAAGATGTTTTTTTTCTTTCTTTCTATTTTCATTTTGCAGATTACTGACTTGGAAATGTATAATAGAATTGTCATTTTTTCCCTGTCCTTTAAATGTTTAGAATGTTTAACATTCGGGAGGGACCAAGCTGCTGTATCACTGAAGAAATGACAGTCTCCCAGATGAAACACATTAAATACCCACAGGACTTGGTCTTGTGCATTTCAATTGGCATTTCACTGGTTATTCAGAAGTTTCAGATAATCCAATGTACCAAATAGAAAAACTGATAGTATTAATGAAAACATGAGTTTGTTCATCTCTATGTATTGTAAATTTGACATTTCATGTTATATTATTTATATGGAAATTAGATGATAACTTTATTATGTCTCCGTTTTTGCACTGTGTAAGTTACATTTTATTTGGATTGAGGGACATTATACTATTGAAAATATAATCTTGTAGCAAAAGACTATATATATATATATATATATATATATATATATATATATATGGGCCATATTTACTAATACCAGTTCGACCATATCGATTGATTTCACCCCGTTTTGCTGTCAGTTTTTGTTTCCCTGTACTTTTCTATTTCCCTGATTTACAAAGGACTGATAAAATGTTTCCCCATCGAAATAACTCATTAACAGGGGCACACTTTGCTATGCTTTTCTAGGAGGGTTCCTTCCCTTACAGATCCATATCACATGCATGGGAAATATTTTAGACTTGGGCTAAATGACAGGACTAACTCCATAGGGAATAATGGGATTACACCAGCATGAGGGTAGAGAATTGTATTTGGAGATAGAATGGTTTTTGAAGAGCTTAGTAAATAGGAGTAAACAACGATATTGTTAAATATAGGTTGTTTCTCCTGCATTCGCTAGCTGAAAATCCTGTTCGATGTTAGTAAATGTGCAAAATTTATGTCATTCACAAAAAAAAGCCAAATATACCATTGCATGTGCATTTCTTAAGTCAGCATTGTTTTTTATAGTGTGCTATAAAAAGTTGCACAGTTGAAGGTCCAAGTGTGTCAGGGAAAAGTGCTTAAAGAAAAGAAAGAAAACAGATGGAACTCTACTAAAATTGTGATAGCACCTTCTGCTAATGTTAACTGTCCTTAGATCTCAATAAACTCTTGCTAAAGGTTTAGCTTCAGATGCTTCAGAAACTATAATTATGGAAACACTTATTCCTGGGGTCTATATGGTCACACATTTTGTCTGAAATACTGTGGAAAAGTTCATATATATATATATACGTATATATATATATATATATATATATATATATATATATATATATTATACAACATTAAGAAAATGACTTTTTAAAGAAAATGATATGTTGTTTTCTGTAGAAAATAAAAAAGAAGACAAGATATAATTTATACCTTTGCATATTTCAGTTTCTTTATTACCATACATAAAATGGTCTTTATCAATTTTGTTTCCTTTTATAGTGGATGTGTTTTTTTACCCATTAATGTAAAATAAATACATAAAAAAAGCTTGAGGACACTAGAGCATCTATGCATTCTATAGTTTGTAGTAGATAAAGATTGAAACTTCATTGTATTGATAGTCTACAGGTATTTCATTATAGTACATCAAGAACTTATTTCCAGGTCATATGATCCGTGTCAGAAATGAGAAATACATCGACCCGAAATGTACATTAATATGATAACAGGAAACTATGTAAAATTGCCTGTGGTCAAACATTAGTAGATTTGAACTATTGTAACATAAGATAGTATACATCATTATATTAAATACATCAAAGTTTCAACAAAATGACAAAAAACAGCTAATTTATGTAAGAAATAATGCATAAGTAATGTCCAATTTGATTTGAAGTAGTTCAGTCTTAACAGTGTACTCCATAGTTAACAAAGTGTTGAGATCCAAAGTCCAGAGTGCAATAACCAAATCTTTTTATCCAGTAAAATGGTGCCAACTAATGGATTGAGTTTGTTCTAAGATTGTACTTAAATAGGGCTAAATTATTAATAGGCTAGAAAAAAGGTCAGATGTGCTATGGAAACAGCAAAAAGCAAAAGAGAGGTAGAAGATGGATCAGTTTGTAAAGAAGTCAAGTATACAAGGAGATTGCTGGATTACTATTTGTTTCACATGAAGATTCTGGTACACCAAAGGATCATGGGCCATATACTGTATACATGCATGGGAAGTGCATCTTATCATAAAAAACATATTCAGTACTGTAAATAAGATTTATCTGTTACTCAGAGATATTATACAGTCTTAGCTCAACCTTCTGTATATTTTAAGTAAACCTGAAGACTCCACTGTTAACAAATATCCCTTTAAGATCTAATTGTTAAAGTAGAACTATAGTGCTACATGAGATCTAACTGATCATGTCCAGCTTGCTTCTCATGATCCTATGGCCAGGATCAAAAGAAAAGGCACTCCCTTCTTCCCTCTGTATGTGGTGTAGACCATCACAACATACCTTCTCCCTTCCTTATTTTGGCAAAATGGCCACTGAAGCACATGTGCAGATTGAGTTTCTTAAATTTTTTTATCTGTGCATACTCTTTAGTGGTCATTTTATCAGAATGAGCATGGGATTGGGTACTTTGTGATAGTCTACGTCATATACAGAGGGAGGAAGAGAGCTGCATCGGGGAGAGTTTTATCTCACAATCCTGTTTATAGGATTGTGAGAAGCAAGCTGATCATGCAGCAGTACTGTTAGTGTACTGCTGCTGGGCACAATCAGTTACATGTCATGTAATGCTATAGTTCTCCTTTAAGAAGATGCACTGTAATTTCACACAAACCCTCCACGGAATCTGGATATGATGTCCAATGAACCTTTGCTTTGCATAAAATCTTTTTCATTGGATGGAAATTGAGATGAAGTAGATGGAAAGAGGATTAGATAGGGTCTTACAGACCCCTTTAGAATATGTCCTCTTTTGGTGGGTTATATAGCCCAAATGACCACAATGTTTCATGGGGTGAGATTGTGTGAGGGGGAAACAGACTGATTTCAAATTACATGGGGTGGGGCTTAATAGGCTTAATAAAGAGGGTGCTTTGATATTTGATCAAATCGAATAAACTATTCACCAGTGAGAGTTAATTCTTGCTTGAAAGTGAATTTAGTAGAAATCTATCTTTACATTCCATCCTCTAACTCAGGGGTCTCAAACTCAACTCAGCATGTGGGCCACAGAACAAGATCACAGCCAGTCAGAGGGCCGCACTAGGGGGCGAATTCACTATAGTCCGAAGTGAGGTGCGGAGTCCTCGCCTCACTTCGGACTGACTGATCTGCGCTAGCTGATGTCCTGCACGCGGACATTAAAAGGGATTCCAGTCTCAGCAAGGCAACTTTTCCTCAGTCAGTCCGAAGTGAGGCTAAACTCTCGTAATAATACATGACAGTACAGTATTGGTGTAATAAAGAGTAGGAGACACATAATATAAAAGTCAAAGGTTACCGTCACTTTAAGTGTTGTCAAGGTAATGAGAGGAGAGTCTGGTCAAATGCCAAGTCATATCCTGTACTGGAGCCTAGTCTGAGCAGATAATACAAATGGTGAAGTCCGTAATGAAGTTGTAGTTTGCTCAAACAACGAGCTGAAGTTAAGTCATGTGTGGGGACCCAGCCGCTGCTAAGGAAAATGCCGGACGCGTTTGGCTCTTGAAAGGAGCTTCCTCTTGCGGCAAGTAAGAGACCTGTCTGCCACGTGTGTTTTAAAGCGTCTAAAGAACATGCAGTGCGTGTGACGTCCTCAATTAGCCGGCTCATGAATATTCATGAGCGGTGCCGTACATGGTACCGCTCTGTTCTCATATGTTTGCAGGCTGCATAAAGCACTGTCAGCGTTACATGCTGTTCTGAGTCGGTGGGCCGCACACAACAGTTCGGCGGGCCGCATGCGGCCCGGGGGCCGCGTGTTTGAGACCCCTGCTCTAACTGCACTGTCTTTTAACCTTGCTACTTACCTATTATGTTCAGTCGCTCACTACCATTTTTAGAAAGCTTGAATCAGAAAGATAAAAACACATCATATAAATATTTATTAAATGTAGCAATACAGTTAAATAAAAGTTTTCTTGACACAAGTGGATGTTCCATGTACCAAATAGCTTACCACCTATGAGGGAAAGAAGGAGGAGAAATAAATTGAGAAAAAAAATCAATATGCAAGTGATTTAGAATCTAGTTGCTTAAAAGGACTATGCAGAGCATTTGTTTTAATGTCATTCAGCAGAAGGAAGACTCAAAGTATCTGATTTATATTTTATTTATAAAGACCTACCAAAAATATTTCTCTCTCTACAGAAGTGCTAAGATTTTTTAGTCAATCCATCAAATTTACATTCAGTTCTGAAGTAACATTTTGCATGCAAATAAATCCAGGCAAATGTCCAAACTATGTTACATTTATTTGAAAAGGAATAAAGATTAATTTTAATATTCCTGCAACTTTGTTGGGCATATGATTTCAGAAATATTTAAACAGAGTGAGTGAAGATGAAGAACTCTGTATAAAAGAGAATTCCATGAAAACTGGTAAGTGCCCATTGTAATTTCTACATGAATGACTAGACATCTTGGGGCTACATTTATTATTGATAGCACTGTTCTGCAGGCATTGTACTTTCCAAATAAAATGTAAATCCCAACAGTGTGTTTCAAAGCAGCTATGGCTGGCTAATAAATACTACATAGCAAGCAAGTTATACTTAAGTATTACTGACTCAGCATTCATAAAAGAAATTCTCCTAGCCTGTCACTGAGGCAGAACTCACACATCAATAATAAATCCGTCTGTAACCAGGTTTCCATTTGCAAACAAAGTAGGTGAGCTAGGAAATGTAGGGCTCATGAATTGGTAGTCCATCAATAACTGCGTCAACTGTAATTGAAACAGTCACATTTTAAATTATTATCATTTGATTGAAAATATACTTTTCAATTCTTTATTAAGAAACTTAAATTATGACAGGACTGAGCTAAAGGGTTGCTGCATGGAGAGAGAAAAATGGGCGGGTCTGCTGCCTTTTTAGTTTTAAGGAATTAAACATTAGAAGTTAAGGTTATAATTTCTACTGATAATTGTAGCCAGGAAAGCCAAGTTGTATGTATGTATAAAGTACCACAAATTCATGCAGCGCTAGGCAATTCGGTTGCACTGTATTTTGTGAAAGTTTTTCTATTGTCTTTTAAGGTTTTCTCATATTTGCATTACTCATCCACTGTGGTTATCAATTCTAGTTGTAATAGCATTTCAGTGAAATCTGTTTAATCAGAATAGATTTTGTAGATTTTATGATAAGGAGTTCTGAGAGGAGGGATGCTTTCCTCCTCAGATTAACATGTTGATAGAAGGTGGACAAAATTTAATTGCTCTATATACGTATATATATACAGTATATACTGTATATACTGTATATATACATGTATAAATGTACAATATACACATTGTAATGAATGAGATGCTTTTAATGTTGTTAACCATGTTTTATCTTGTAATGTACTAAAGTGCAAAGATGGGAGTAAATGTTACTATAGTTTTTGCTGTTCATGTCATGTTTCTTCAATATGGGAGCATTGAAGCTACTAATGTAACTTTGTTAATAGAGGTATTTTGTACTTCTCATTTATCTATATATGGTTAAAACATTTTTCTGGAGAAGCAGAAGTCTGTCACCTCAGATAAAGTCAATATCTGATTGTTTAAAAAAAGCTAATTATATGAGTGGGAATAGGGTGGTTTGTAGACTTCTGAGGTAGAAGATAGGATTGGTTTGTCAGTAATTGACAGTCAGTCTTCTGGGTTCTGATGGCTGTATTGCCTAATAGTGGTTTTAGTCTGTTTGTATGAGAATTCATACCTGGTTCATTTTTTGGGTTGCATAGGGACACTAATTCCTCCCAAGTATTCCCAGAGGGTTTCCACTTTCTTTGTCTCACTTGAATGAACAAAACCACTACTGCATACCCTAGACAAATCCACCCCAAAACACATTTTGATTTGAACTGCCTCTAGAAGTATTTCTATGTAACCTAAGGATACAGTTTGATACCTCTAGGAACTATACTCTTACTAAAATAATTAAAGCCCTTTTCATTTTAATATACAATATGTGTAGAAAAAGAAATACAATTAGAGAGACAGATATGTGTTTAGATTGTTTGCCTATTTTACCTGCATAGCTCTTGATCCAGGATTACAAAAACGTTTGCATGTACTCAAGTGACTAGCCCTGTCTAATCACTATCCACTTCTTACTTTGCATTTCTATTGTTTATGTCTATGTTGCAGTAATTTGTAATTGGACTTTTGGCCTTGAGAAATGTGCATTAAGATATAAAAACACTAAAATGAAAATGGATTGCAAATAAAGACTCATGATAGGGGTTATTCACTAAGGTGCGAGTTCGACTGTCGAATTCACAAACAGCAGATTCCCATAGCAAATCCACGACAATTTCCCCATTTTAAAGTCACAACAAATTTTCAATGTTAAGATTGTGACAATTTTTCCATAATAAAGTCACGACTGTCACAATATTTTTCATTATAAAGACGCGACTGTGACAGTAGCAGCCTATTGTGACTGTCTTTATCTGGTGAATTCGCACCTATACACAACAATTTGGACTTTAGTAAATAACCCCATAAGATACAAATATTTACTGGGGATAAAAAAATGTTGTATTTTTCAGGAAGCATAGTAACCATTCTGTCTCCACTTTTCTGGGAATTTGCATGCAAGGAGACAAAAGCTTATTGACTACTTGATAAATAGGCATATAATATTTTTATCACTGACATCACATAAGCTATTTTTCATTAAATTAAGTATTACATAATGCTGCCCTTGCAAGAATTTCAGTGATAAATAGGATAACAGAGAGAGGTAAAAATAAAGATGCAATGTAATTAGCAGTGGAAAACCAGAGAAGGAACTTTCACAAATTAGCTCTCATTTAAGTAACTTAGTGGAGCATATTTATGAAATATGTCTGCAAATTTTGCAGTGGTAAACATTGCAAACCTGCAATGAATTTTAGCATGATAAATCACCGGGTCCAGACAATATACACCCTAGGGTCTTAAGGGAACTAAGCTCAG
>WMED01026305.1:0-10843 GCA_019650415.1 Pipa parva
ATAGCCATTGTCCCCTTACCCCCAGTCCTACTCCTCAGTGATGCCTGTGTCATTGTAGTCACAGCATAGCCATTGCCCCTTTACCCCAGTCCTACCCCTCAGTGATGCATGTGTCATTAGCTGCTTCCATCCCCTTACTCTCCCTCTCTCTGTTTATGTTTTTGCTTTGGGTTTCTGTATAATATACCAACAATTATGCCCTCAGAGCTGGCCCATGAGCCCTTTTTTTCTTCCCCAGAATTGGGGCCTATTTTGTTTGCCTTCAGGGTTGGCACTTTTTCCCAAATTATCTGCCCCTAGAATTTGCTTTACTCCCAATTTTCCACCCCAGCAGTTATTTGCCAGTACCTGTTCTCCCTACCAAACTTTAGATTAGTCCCCCCAGTCTTATTCTTGTTGCCTAAGCTATTAAGTGTTTTCTCTTATCTGCTTACAATGGTTTGTAAATTGGTTTCCCCCCAGTGC
Source organism: Pipa parva (assembly GCA_019650415.1). Taxonomy (NCBI): domain Eukaryota; kingdom Metazoa; phylum Chordata; class Amphibia; order Anura; family Pipidae; genus Pipa; species Pipa parva. Next base: position 466 of record WMED01026305.1, read on the forward strand.
ATGAGTTCTGCCATGTTTATTGGGCATGCCCCCTTCTACTGAGTTAATTTGTCCCTTTATCTTGTCAGAGCTGTTACCCCCCCCAAAAAAAAAAACATCCTCTTTTGGCTATGCTGCTCTAGGGATTGTTGGTATGTTTACATGCCTCAGTGTTGTTATCCCCTCCCCAGACAACAGAACATTCTTTCTACACACCCAGAGTTCCCTGCAGGTAAAGTGACAGCAAATATTTCAGTCTTGCAGCAGCCCATCACGTGTACTGAGTGAAAATACCATGCCACATTCTTGTTGCTTTGTATGCCCCTTCAAATCTAGGCTAGTAATTTTCATGTGCAGTAAAGTTAAATAGAGTTCCAGTATTGCAGATTCATTTTTCTCTGCAGGATTTTTGAACTGACTTGTAGGAATTCTTAGGTAAATTTATCGGTTAACATAGAAAGCTCCTCTCCTAAAATGACAATCCCGTCTGCTTTTCTTACTAATGACATAAAACACTTGCAAAGAGGAATTTTACAGTTGATTTCGGCTATTTAAATAGCTGCTTCAAGTTGCTTTAAAGTGGACCTGTCACCTCAAGACTCAAATACTAAATTAGGTTCTACTAATGAAATACATTTTTAAATATGTATGTATTTTAAAAATGTACCTTTATACAGCATTTCTCTCTGTCATCTTCCCTGTCAGCCCAACTTTTCTTTCCCAAGTTGGGTGGGCATGGCTAAATGATGATTGATATTATAGTTCCTCCAATCAGATCCCTGCTAGATCATGATTTAAGGCATCTGATTGGAGGAACTTTAATATCAGTCATCCTTTTAGCCCCACCCAACCTGACTTGAGAAAGAAAAGTCGGGCCGACAGGGAAATTAACAGAGAGAAACACTGTATAAAGGCACATTTTTAAAATACATGTATAGTTACAAAAATGTTTATTTCATTAGAAGTACCTAATTTAGTAGTTGAGTTTTGAGGTGACAGGTGCACTTTAAAAAGGAATAATAGGATCTGATGTGCAAGCTAGTTCTACACAGTATTAGTGTGGGATCACACGCCTCTGTATGTTTGTTTGCCTGATGAGGATTGTCATGTTAGACTTTTCCTTTGGTGGTGTGCCTCACCTTGTTCCCTTGTGTGTAGGCAGAGTGACACCTTTATACAATCTTTTTGTGTTGGGTCCTGATAAGTTTTTATTGCTGTTTGTATATGGTTTCTACATTTACTCTGCTTATTCATTAAAGATAACGTAGGAATATATGGCTTAAAGAACCAGCATTGTCAAAGGTGAAAATGTACCATATACATTTATACAGATTCCTGACTTGGGTGCATATTTATAAAAAGGAAGAAAACTTATTTTCTTGCTCTAAATACAGATGTTTTATCTAGGAGATGCCATTTACCTATTGACAAACTAAAAGAAATATCCAGTTCTTTCAGCATTGTTCATTCAAAAAAATGGTCAGTTGTATAATGCCAGTCTCCTATGCCAGTTAAAATGGCACAAGATCAAATAATAAAGCTGAGGAATGTTTGAAAACGCATGTAAAAATGTTCATTTTCTCATGAAATTAGAATGAATATTTTATGGTGTACACATTTATTGTTTTCAATTCTGTCCAAAATGTGTAACCGTTTTTACCTTATCTTGATAAATATGCCACAATATACTAATCTCTGTGTGTGTGTGTGTGTGTGTGTGTGTGTCTGTGTCTGTCTGTCTGTCTGAATAGGGAAATTAGAATGTAAGGTCCATGGGGCAGGGACTGAATTGAGTGATGATTCACTGTAAAGCACTGAGTAATAAATATATCAGTGCTATACAAATGAATAAATACAATACAATAGAAAGCATTGCATATATTTGGATATTTGAGAATGCGATATGCTGCATATATAAAAGGATATAGATTTATATATATATATTTATATGGAAAATGGGACAGGTAAGTGATTTTTATTAGGACTAGAAAAAAAAATATTATTCAGTCTTTTAAAGGTCAATATCACCTCAGGAAGGAATAAAGATTTTGTTGTTCCTCCTGTTATTTAATGTTATGACAGCATGTTTCTAAATGTCTCACTGTGATTTTTCAGTCCCTCTTCGAGATAATCACTGGCCAATCACAGCCTATATTTCCAGCAGCATCAAGTAGCATCAGTGCATCACTGACTCGACATTTGCTGACCCTGCAGCCCAGAAGGTGTACTAGGGGATCAAGGGAGAGGAACAGGATGAGCTAGGAGGTAATTTGCCATTTTATACAGTTTGAATGAAGAAAAATGTAAAGACTGTTAGCTCTTTACACCTTGCAGAGACAAGTAGAGTATAGGTGATACCTTTTATTGGCTAACTGAATAGATGGTAAATACAAGCTATCAAGAATACGTATTTCTCTTCTTCGGGAATGGTATCCTAACTAGTGTGGCAAGCTTGCATTTACCATCTATTCAGTTAGCCAATAAAAGGTATCACCTATACCAGGGATCAGCAACCTATGGCTCCAGATGTGGCTCTTTTGATGGCTGCATCTGGCTCTTTGACTGTAACAAGTGGTGCTCACTTGCAAGCACCGCTCATTAAAGTCTGCCAGCTATTCGCCGGCAAGCGCTGTAGAGACAAAGCTCTTTCAGCACTTCCGGGTTACTAGCCAATCCGGATTCACTAACGTCACCACGCTTCCGGGTTGCTAGCCAATCCGGAGTCACTGACGTCACATATGTGACATCACACATGACATCAGCGGCTCTGGATTCAAAAGGTCTGAGCAGAGCCACACTATATGCCTCTCAGTCGAAAAGGTTGCCGACCCCTGACCTATACTCTACTTGTCTCTGCTTATATCTGTGGCTAACACAATGCTAAACTCTACTGCCTCTTTACACCTTCTAATACAACTGCCAGCTATGAGGTTAAGCTGCAGGTGGGTGCATTCATGTGTATTTATTCCTGAGGTGATAGCGTTCCTTTGTAGTGCATGAGAGTTCACAGCAAGGTGCTAAGACCTGATAAAGTTCCTGCTAGGGTCAGTCACTCCCCTGTAGTATGCTAAAGCAAGGTTTGAGTCTTAAAAAACAAAAAAAGTAGCACTAAAAAATATAGTTATTACAGCTTAAATCTGTGCTTCCAAAAACTGTATATTGTGTCTATAAAGTACAATATTTAGCTGTTTAGTTGTAAAAATTGGGCTTTTGGGTGTATTTCCTAAATATGGATTAGCTATATTCTATTAGCTCCATAGATAGCAATAGGACTGGGTATGGTCTAACTACAGCATGTCTGAGAACACCTTTACCTGGGAATTTTTACTTGTGTGTTCTTTTATGATGTGGGGATTAGAAAACAGGTACTAGAGATATAGGTGGTTACTGACTAAAGTGTGAATTGTTCCATAAAGGTGTGGATTCACCACTTCCCCTTATTTGGGTATTCAGCAAATTCTGCGATGTGGTGAACTTGCCAACTAACAACAGTCGCATGCTACACAATACTGTTACTGACACTATCCTAAATTTGCTATGGGAATACTGATGTGGTCGCAAATTTACTATGGGAATACTGTTTAGTCAATAAGGAGTAGTGAATCAGAGCATAGCCACCCGAACTGATGAGAATAGACTCCAACAGTCAAATTCTCACTTTGATCAACAGCCCTCATAAACTGCAGATTATTACAATCACAAAGAAATTTGGTTTCAATATAGTCCCTTTTAGACTGGAATCTGTGGATTCTAAGAGGATCTTTAAAGGAGACCTAAAGTGAAAAAATAAAAAACAACAGTTAAATTACTTACCTCATACAGAGCCTGTTGTTTCTAGTTACAGCATGAACTGTGCTGTAATTAGCTGGCTCCCGATTCTTCCCCCGACACTTCCTGCACAGTGCTGGCTGACACGGAAGCCAGCGCGCAGCTCCTTCTTCTCCTTCCCAGGCCTCATGCATCATCATGCTCATTGCGGGGAGCATTCTCATTGGCCCCTGCAATGAACGTGATGATGTTTAAGCCCTGAAACACCCGTGGTGTTACATGGTGGGAGGAGCTGTGGTGCTGGCTGCCAGTCAGCCAGCGCTGTGAAGAAGCGTCATGGAAGCTGTCAGCGTTACTGGACTGGGGAAGCTGTCAGCGTTACTGGCTGTGGAGACTCAAAGCGCATTTGAGATCCCCAGCTTAGAGGCACGCACAGTTATGTGACCGTGATCCTACAAGTGAGCTCAAAGCATATGCGCTTTGAGTCTCCCCAGCCAGTAAGTATTTTTTAATTTATCTAAATGACAACGTTGTTTAGTCTAGCATGCTATGCTAGACTAAACAATGTTATTTTTTGGTGACTGGTGCACTTTAAGCAGTGTTCTGACCTTTTGACCGCATAAATTGAGTTGGAATGCAGGAGATTACAGAGGGGAAAGCTGACTTGTGCACATGTGCTAAATAGTAAGTTGGGCAGAAATATCTGGGGGAGGGTACCTTTTCATAGAAAACTGACCAGTACACATCACACACACATTTCTATGTGTGGGAGTTAATTAGTGCTGCCTACTCAGTCATTCTGCTTCACATGAAACATCTACTGGGGAGAAACGCTTCTACTGCATATGTAAAGATGTAATCTGACTATAGTTCCCATTTAATTCCTAACTAAATTAATAGGTCAAACAGATAAAAACCACAGTAAAACTTAAAGCACTGAGATTTGACTCACCATTAAGAAGATATGAGCTCCTGCATAGTGTTGTTACTGAACAGTAAAAGGCATCCATTTTGCAGTTTTAGACATACCCCTCCCTTTCTCAGAATCTCTATAAGAGAAAATATTATTTGTTTGGTTTTGGTACTGTGTATTGTAAAAGTCTGACATCCTAGCTGTAAGATCATAGGATGTTTTTACAGCTGGGTGGTGGAATTCGTTTTCTTTCACTCTAACCACTTTTGTATCTTTGTTACATAGGATTCATTTATTATGACAGGGAAGAGAGTAAACAACCAACAACTTCCACGTGGAATGAAGTGGGCTTGGGGGTAGAGCTTGCAAACTGATGCAGGAACTTGTGGGGTAAAATTACACAATAGATAATCCCCTGATAAGAAAATCAAACTCTTTTTTTCAAACCCTTTTAAAATGGGTCATTCCATACCTTTTAACAAATCTACCTCAGCAAAGCTTTTTAGCTGCTAGTCTGACAGTTCACTGGGGATTGCTTTTAGTTTTTGTCATTGGTGTAGTTGACCCTGGTGTTGTTATTATAATCGCGTAACAGCTACTGTCAATATTGGCTGATCATTGATTTAGTAGAATCAGGACCATCACACGTGTATTGCACAAGCTGTCTGATCTCATATTCATTGTCAGCAACTCCATCACATGTAATTCCTTTAAATATTGACTATTGATTTATGGTTAGGAGACATCTGCTGCCATATCTAGATATGGCAGTGAAATAGTTAAATGGAAGCCATTTTAGCAGCATTTTACCTAAATTCTTGTCTGTTACACGATGGCCACAAAATATTTATGGCTATATAAAACTGTTACAATACTTAGAAATGCCATATAACTTTGGATAAAATGTTATATTTTTTTAATTAATGCTTATTATGCTTTATTTTGGCTCTCTTTAATACTCTTTTGTTAAAGAAACAGTCTGTCTTCAAAGTTATTTGTCCATCTAATTGCTACTGTGAAATAACATAATTTTTGCAGCATTATTCACTCGCTCATATTAGCCTTTCAATTCAAGGCTACTTTCTTGCAGAAGCCCCATCTCTTTCACACCTACTTCATCTTCCACTAATCAGTGTGGAGTCTCGTGTCACTGTCTTGATCCACTGGCTTAATATTTCTAAAAGTGAAAAATGGGGGGGGGAAGCAGGTGGGCGGGAGATATGTGAGGTGTGGGTTTTTGATTGGTTACTCAGAATGATTAAGTCTTTTACTCAAATCCCTGACCTAGGTTTCCAAGCTGAACTGCTGAATAGGAAATAGGTGAAAGAGAGTAGGAGCTTCAGCAATAAACTGGCTTTAAATTAAAAAGGATGGAAAATAGTAAATATTGTATACTGCCAAGCACATTTAACAGTGGGAAATAGACAGGCAAATACCTGTATGCGACTGAAGTATAAGCATTAGAAATCTTTTAGACAATAACTGACTTGTGTTGTAGAAGTGGAATATGTGTGGAATCCCCGTTATAAAATATGTATAAACTGCTATTTATTACATGGAGGAAATAGGTGATGACATGTGGCGGGGAACACTGCTTTAGTTTGTCTAGCTGTGCACAGGGTTTATTACACTAATGAAATCACTGTTTACAGTTTCTTGGGAAGCAAATGCTTATGGTATGGAGATTGTGGTACTGGTTATTTGTGACTTTTCTTCTAAATATTTGGATCTCTCTCCTACACAGTAACTAAACTATTTTGCTAACTTTTAATTGTATGCTGTAAATGCGAGGCTGTAAAGCAGCCTAGTGATTAAGATTTAAATGTTGTTTGAATTCCCAAATTACCCCTTTTTTTTTTGGGTGATGTGTCCTACATGGTTTAGTCTGTTCTGTACGCTGTAATATATGTAAAGTTAAAGAATGCTGCATACTTTTTGCAGCGTTCCCCTGAAACAGGGAGTGGCCACAGGGAATTGTGACCTTTGATTTAATAACACAGCCTTCATTTCACTGAGGGACCCGTGAGCCTATCAGGAGTGCAGGAAAGATGAGGCAGATCTCTAGGTATGCTTGCATCACCGATGCACCTTTAGAGTCGGGGCTTGGTGCTGCAAATGTCGTGGTAGGGAAGCACCTTCTGACAGCTCCTACTTGAAAGAGGCAGCAGCAGTCAGATACATTTAGCAGGCATCACTAGGGAATAACGCTTATTATTTTGACCAAAAGAAAAACAACAACAAATCTTCAGCAGCGCTCAAGCGAAATGTGACAAAGTGTCCTCTTATTCAATTCCTGTGCTGCTTTCTTCAAGGGAATCCACCTCACTTCCCAAAAACGTCCAATCTTGTACACAAACTGTGGAAAAGCGCAACAGAATGCACTAATATAGTGCTTTATCTGTGTGAAAATATGATAGGAGAAACCGAAAAGTCCCAATATACAAGTGCAATGAGTAAAGACACACTCTGAGTTGGGGAGGAAGTCAAGTGATGCTGTCTGGAACCACAAAAGACTGATCCAATACGGTAGTACCCCCACAGTGACACGTTTTTTACTTGAGAGGCAATATAGCCATTTTAAGTGTTTCAAACAAATATTTGGGAACATTTTTATTGTTTTTTAATCGTATATTATTAAAAGATTCATTTATACTACAGTACTCCTTGGATATTTGGATTGCAAGTAGTGGTTCATATTTTGAGAGGATCACCACTAGATGTGTGTTTCATGATGATTAAGATCTCCATTCATGGGCTATAACAAGTTTTGAAGTGGTTCTCGTTTGAAGAGAGTTGCTGATTGAGCCAGGAGAGAGCATTGGGGATAGATGTTTACACCAGAGTAATATTACAAGCCAAAAATGAATCATTATCTTTTGAGTGCTTATTAAGCACTTTCTTATTGTCGACACGTGGTGGTGTGTGTCTATTTACTCATTGCACTTGTATATTGGGACTTTTTGGTTTCCCCTATCATCATATTTTCACACAGATAAAGCACTATATTAGTGCATTCTGTTGCACTTTTCCACAGCTTATTATTTTGATACAACTTTAGTTCTCCTATAAATGGCATTATTGTTCTCTAGACTAATGAAGGAGCCCTGCATACATGTGTAAGTGTTAATTAACAGCTCTGGTGGAAAACTGGACTGAAAAAAAAACATTTTACAGAGCTGTGCATTACAACTGAAAGAATAGGTTAAGCATTTAACCACAACTCAGTTTAAGCCTATTTTATTTAGACTCCACAAAGTTAATTGTGTATTTGATGGTGAATGGAGCGAGAGATGAATAAGAGAAGTGCTTTTTTTATTTCTTTTTTTGGGGCCTTTTCTGTTTCCTCCCAGCCACACCGCATTCACATTTTTCTATACTCTCTCTTTCTTTACCCTGAATGTATTGTGTACCTTTCACAACATCTACTGCCCCTGGTTTTCTTTCTTTGCCTGGTCTGTTCTTCCCAATTCAGTTTTTTTTTTTCACTAGTCCTGTGAGAATCACATGTTTTGGGGGTAATTGGTTTTGCTGATCGGGGAGCGATGTTAGTGTATTTCAGGGATCCTCGTCATGCCAAGACGGATGCTAATGCCTCACAAGTCTGTTTTCTCTTACTCCCGTCCCCCGAAGTGGCTAAATGGTCCCTACACCACCATGAATTCAGGGAGAAGTGGTTACCGGGTCTTCTGTGCTAATTCCAGCTCTGCTTGCATTGAACTGGCTAAAAGAATCACAGAGTAAGTTTAGACAGATAAATCTTATGGCCTGCAGTGGCTTTGTTATCACACTGTAGAGCAGTAATGTTTAAAGAGGACCACTTTCTGTTATGCTAACATGTTGCCCTGCATTTAGATAAGGCCGTTGCATAGATTGTACTCCAGGTCCTGAAGTGGGAAGGGCAGGTTTTGAGCTGAGCATTATTTTTTTTCTCACATATGTTTAATTCCTTTAAGGCGCTTGGGAATAGAGTTGGGCAAAGCCGTTGTGTACCAGGAGACTAATGGAGGTGAGTTTTCCGTTTCGTATCCTGGAAGGTCTTTTTTATTCTAATATCTAGTATACCTGCCATAGTCATAATTCTTTAGTACACCTTCCTGGAATCTCTGGCTTTTTTTTTTTTTTTCTTAAGTTGATTTTGCATTTTAAAGTCCAGTAGTTGCTGCACTTCCCTGAAGCTGAAAACAAAATGAGTGTGCCCAAATATTATATAGTTTAGTGTTTTCAGATAAACCAGAGTATATTACACAGAAATTTTAATGTCAGCATTAAATACTCTGTTATTTCTCTGCTTTGTCTAACAAAACTATACTCTGTACCTCCTTGGTTCTTTCATTTTGTTTTCTATGTAGGAAAGTACCGCCACTACTGGCCTTCACTATCTGGTCTTTTTATTTTGTGTGTGGGGGATTATGTCCATTGCACTCTAAATAAGGACCTTGAACATTTTTTCATCCATTCCTGAATGAATATTTGTTTCTGCTTTTTTCTGATACCGATCTTTCATAACAGTTGCTAAATATTGTACTTATTGGGATATACTCAACCAAGCGCTTGTCAATTTTTATTTTTTTTTATCATTATTGTGTTTTGTCTCCTTAGAAACCAGAGTGGAAATCAATGAATCTGTCCGAGGGCATAACATCTTCATTATACAGACAATACCAAAGTAAGTTGACAATTTTTTGGCTGTCCAACTAGTCACACATTTGGGTGATCTTCCCATTCTTTTCTATTTTTGTTGGTCTCTGCTTCATACGATCCTCAGTATTATTCTGAACTGGGGTGAGCACAGTCTTTGTTTTGAATGAAGACCTTCATTTTTAATTGTGGTTTAACATACTGCTACGTCAGCCATTGTAAACAGGTCCCAACCACTTCATTTAAATGTTTAACATATTTTCCCTAAAGTACTAAATGACCCCAAATGCACAATAGTATGTGTACATAGACACTGTGTGTAAAGCTTTCTCCAGCCATCAACAGCTGTAAATGACTATGGATTAGGTGAAGTATTATCCCGAGGTCTGTGCATATACACTTCCCTACACAGGACTCAAGGTCACAGTTATTCAGTGACAGGTGTGCCAGACTTCTTATTTCCAATGTCAAACAACTGCTGGGGTGTCCTGTTCACAGCCAAGTGATGAATGTACCTATTTTTTTGAGTGTTCGCTTTAAGAAAAGACGAGTGACATCACTCTGCTTACTCTATTCAGCTAAAGAAAAACTATTAGAACTTTCAAAGGATTTCCATGTTTAAAGGCTGTATAGTTCCTAGACTAGCCAGCAATAAACTTTCCCTTTTACACGTGTGTATCTCTTCCTAGTACCATTTCATGTTTATTCCAGCTGATTAGTGCTGTATATTTTACACCATAGGTTTCATAGTAAATAGTAAACATGTAGTGATACCTGGACCTGATTTTTTTTATGTGTATTGATTGCATATATTTGATATGATTTTATAGAAACCTGGTTGAATGTAATTAACTGCTCATGTACAACTGTTGTTGTTATATATCTAAAGTAGCACATTGTGTTTTGGTATTGTATGTTGGATTGAAAACCTCCTCTCCCCACACATGCACACAATTTAATGACAGAAAAGAACATTCTGGTTTTCTGAGCAATAAAATGATTATTTTTTTGGTTCTTTATGTGCACCTGTCACCTCAAAACACTAATACTAATTTAGATTCTACTAATGAAATAAATGTT
>WMED01026307.1:0-10843 GCA_019650415.1 Pipa parva
TTAAACACACCCCGCCCAATCTGTTGTTTTTTGTATGTTGCTTTAGATAATTACGTATTCGGGAATTTAAAAAAAACCAAAAAACACATTTTTTTAAGCTAAGTTGCTAAATACTTTATAGACACAATGATACATTTTCAGAAGCACAGACTGAATATATATTAACTATAAATGCCTTATTAGTTTTTGGTGTTACTGTCCATGTTAGTGGTTTTAAAATTTAGCGTTATGTTATACAATATACAAGATTTTTGTTTGTTCAGCCATTCTCCCACGTCACTCCACATTTATTTCATTGTTTGCAGTATTGTACACAATTTACGCTAAGCTCTTTTAACCCTCATTATAAATATTCACTTCTGTTGTACATAAAACAATCCCTCTCCTGCAGCTTTATGCCTCGTCCTGACTATTTACCTCCCCCATGTCATTTCCCTCCCCCACATCTTCCTTCCAATCCCTGTCCCTTGTGCTTTCACTTGACACTTCATTTCCTTCATTATTTTTCATGCACATTTAGCACCCCCTGCCTTCTCTTAATACTTTCTTGTGCCTGTTTCTTTCTATGCACTAGTCTACATACTGTACAAAGCCATGTTTAAGCTTGATGGGTTTTTTTTTTATTAAGAAACAATGGTCTGGAAAACACATTACAAAAGAAGAAACATGGTGAACTTTAAAAGGGGCATTTTTAGGGTAAGACTAAATTAGGCATTTTGGTGTTGCTTTACTACATACTGTTAAAAACACTACAAAGTGTCAACAAGACGTGTCATTGTGTCAAATGGGTGACTGGGTGCAACTGTTTTTTGCCTGTCCAAAAGGGACAAGTGAACTAATCAGTTTATATAGATTAATATTGACAGCTGATATTTTCTAAAGTCAGATATTTAGAAAGTCCACCAGCCACACCCATGCTTTACACATCCAGATTATTGCTTGCAACAAAACAAGCAGTCTGTAGCAAATAGCTACAAAGATCTCCACCATTATCAACCAAGTAAATATGAACATTTCTTCCTAAAGAGAGCTAATACCATGCTTTAACACAAAATATAATATGAATAGATGGGAGAGGGAGCCAAAAATGCAGCGCTTGTTGGAAAGTTTTCATTACCACAACTTGTTTCAGGCTACACAGGCCCTTTATCAAATGTAACAAGTTAAATGTTATGAATACAAAATAAAATTCAAATTCCACCCATCAGTTAGGTGGAAAAGTGCTCCCACATTCAATAAGGAGTAGGGGTAAAAAATACCCAGAAAGGGGCAGGTACATTGCAATACATATTGACAGATGAAGGAATAGGACTAAACAATACAGTAAATATAACAATAGGCAAATTTAAGGACAAACTACATAGGGGCCCGTGTCTAAGTACAGTTTCTGAGGTACTGTCCCAAAGTCCAAATTCAAAGTATTTCCAGATTGGCCTACCATCTTGTAAGTCCAGAACATGGGCTAGTCCATATATTTTGCCTATAACAATAGTGTGCTATATACAATTGTACTAGCTGCTAGGCAGTATGTCATTAATATTAGCCTTAAAATTTACTAAGATATGTACTTAAAGCACCATATGGACAGGATAGCTGAGTTAGGATGATATCACGCAGCTATGGCAGCGAATTATTATTATCTGGAAGAAAAATGATATAAAGACCATATGGAACTAGGCTGCTCATACGGTTAATCCAGATGGATTCTCTTTGTAGTAAAAATATAACACAAAATGTGCGCTTTAACACTAAACTCTGGCACTGGATTCTATTTAAATACATGTGTCTTGGATAGAAGTGGAAATATAGTGAAACTCACATTAAAATATGTTTGGGGGATATCTAAAAAAACATCATTTTAACTGATAGTGCTGAACCAACAATATAAGTATATGGTTATCCTCATTGCACAGCTCTTCATGAATCTCTCCATACCCTTGGGAATACCGAAAGCTCTACAATACTAATAGACTTTCAGATCTGTCTACACATACAGTAGAGCAGAGCGATGCATGTTGACCTTATCCAATGCTGGCTGTAAACTGCTGAAAATGGAATCTATGAGGTGCTCAGGACTTCAGAGGGATGGGAAAAAAACACACCTAATTTTTTCTGTGTGTACCATTTTTGATCTGCATATGAGAAGTGTTGAACAAGAAGCTGGTGCTGTGCTGGCAAATAGCCAGAAGTCTAAGCAGGTGCTGATGCAATGCAAACAATGTCCAGCATCTGTCTCTCTTAGAAAAACCATACTTCACGTAGCTGAAACCTAAAGATTTACTTGTTATGATTAAACCAATGGTTCCCCAAAAACAAAATAACTTTTATGAAAATCAATAATGTCAGTATTCAGTTGTCTGAAAATGAGACATACTATTAAAAGTATGTATATAAGAGAACCCATTTGTACATCTCTGGTGGAAATCCTATCTTATTACTTTAGTAAAAAAAACCTGGAGAACTCAAGCTGCAAAATAAATGAATATTCCAATAATAAACACTATCCTAAAAGAGTTTGCCATTGGGCTTGATTGTTTTAATGTTTTCAGTTTTGAAATGATTGGATTTTGTTTTGTTTCATCTTTTTTGGTCAGTAATAGTTATTTTTTTCATTTCCTTTCAGGCTATGTACTGTCACTATTCTAATTTGTATTTAAAGTAAATTTAAGGGGAAGTAATGAAAATGTAAACAAGAACAAAATGTTTTGAGCAGAAATTGAATTTATTAAAAAAAAAAGTCAATTTCAAATGTAGAAAATCACTAGCTACAATATACTGAAAAGGAATTTCAAAGTGGATAACATCTTTAAATAAAATAAATTGGGTAAACATGCAGATGCTTGGGGGTAAAAGTTTTCTATGGCAACTAACCTGAACACAGAAACAGCTAAAATATTGTAAGTGTATGCAGCTAATATTTTAATTTATTTTTCAGAATATTTATGAAAGTGAATTCACCACACCTTGAGACAATTCGCCATACTGTACAGTAGACTGCTCTTCATATTCATTAAACTGTATATTCACGTATGATATGTCATGTGATTTCTGTGCATAATTAGACCTAAACGGCATATTGTCAGGAAGTGAAGACTATTTTGAAGTGGAACTAAGTGCAATCTTTGGTGAACAAGCAAAGTTGGAGAAGTGATGACTTTTTGTGAATTCGCCCTGTACTCTTAATTAACATCAGTTAGAAGATGATATCTAGCTTTTAGCTCAGTTACACCGATTTGACTAATGCATGGCTAATTGCAATATATAAGTTAGAGAATGTGTGTTCAAACACTGACTGAAGGAGGTTAAGGGATAACAGCTTGTTCACCACGAAGGATTGAATGACAACAACTGAAATGGTTCCAAGGTAATAACAAACAGCAAAACATCTGCGATTGAGAACCACAGTGGAATATAAGCCATCTTCTTATATGTATTAATACATAGTCTTAGGGGGTACCTCTTATCTTTTAGCTGTGGTGTTCTGTGACCAAGCCAGATGCATACACTAACAGGCAGAATATTTTGGCTTTGGCCATGAGCAAAGAGCTGCTATTAAAAGATAAGAGCTGTCCTCTGGGCTTGTAACAGCACGTTAATAGAAAGTAAACTATGTTTCTATGCCTATGAAAATTACTTCCTCTATTCTGTGCCCAGTTAAGCAGTGGAGAACATTTCCATTTTCACAATGGCCAATGTTAAATATCCTGGAGTGTTTCAGAAAACAATACATGATGAACTAGCAAAGCTCATTACTTCTTCTACATCTGTTCCAGGCAGGTATTTTAAACATCATTTTTCATTGCCTCTTAGCCAAAATAGCACACCTGAGTGTGAAGACGTATTAGCTGGCAGTAAAACATATGGTTTGTCTAGACCAGCTGGAATACAAGCCTGTGTTTTGCTTTGATTATTAATAAACTCCCAATGCAGTTTGCAGAAAAAGTCCCCCTTTTCTGTCATGTAAAATGTACTTAACCCTGGAATACTTCCCATAAATGACATTTAACCGCGAAATTTACTAAACTCGAAAAGGCCGATTTCACCTTTCCATTTCATTCCCTGTAAATCTCGATGTTCAATTGGTAAATATCAGTCGATATTTTTCTATCGCGTTTTACCAATCAAAACTTCTTGATCAAATTTTTCAATGGAAAAAGTAGCCAAAGGGCTAATGTAAAGTATGGCTACTACTTTTCCATCAAAAAAAAACATCGATTGATATTTACTGATCAAACAGTGAGATTTTACAGGGAATAAACTGGAAAAGGCAAAATTCAACCCAATTTTGAGTTTAGAGAATTTCGCCCTTAGTAGGAATGTGTTCTCTAGATTCTGAAAGAAGAATACTTTGCAGTTTTCGTGAATATATAATGACAGGAGCTAAATTGATTAATAGTAGGCAAAGGAAAATTCAAAAGTTTATTTCTATCTGCAAATTTAGCTCTAGTTACCTTCCTAGTCATTGCCTAGAACCTGCAAAATAAGGAAAAAGTTTTTCAATGTTTTTAACTTACTGTTAAATAAGTCCCTAAAATATAGAACTGCAAAAAAAAAAAAAAAAAACAGGTTAAAATTGTCTATTTAAAAAACTGCAGATGATCCTTTTCCTTTTTAAAAAGGGTGATTTGTATATATATTTAACAAGGAGCATTGATCTCCCTACCAAGTCTGTGTATGATTTAGACACAAGAGACATAAAAGTCTATTCCGTAGCGCATCACATACTAGTCACAAGCGTCAGACTGTGTGGAAGTAGTAAATTTGGCTACTGAGTTGAAGTCACCTGCTTGACTTCGCCAGATGAAAATGATGAGGTAGAAGGTTGATGGCAGGGCTCCTGTTTGGTGTAAGGCAACTGTTCATTCAAAAGGGAGAATTACTGTGGGTATAGGGATATGATGACATAGAAAGGGATGTATTATCTATCTAATACAGTGAATGGGACATTGTGAGGATGATGACACTGGTGGAATTTGCATAGCTTATCAGCCACTACAGTTTGAGGGACTCAAAGTGATATGAATTCACATTAACTGTACATTTGCACTTAATGTACGACCCTTTGAATATATACCCAGAAAAGGGCACATACGGTATAGGTATACACATGGACATAAGTATTTATATTTTCCCAAGAAGAAAACAGTAGCTCTTGCAGTTCCTTGTAGCCCATATGTCAAGCAGACACTGGGGGAGATCCCTCCCCAACTAATGCACCTGTAGACAAACCCTGGAGCCTAATATCAGCTCCCTTATATAGCTTTTGACTGCCATCCTGGAAGAGGCACATACCTCATCAAGTATACAAAGAGGTGGAAATTTTTATGAGCTATACATATATGTACACTTTTTAAACAATATCAATTCTATCTCCTTCCCTAAGCACATTGGTACCAAAGCTAAAAGCTGTCAGTTTTTTCTCCATAACATTGTCACAATCATTTTCTCTTTATCCCAGGCAACTACTAACACTCATGTCCCCATCTTGGGATATTACAATATTGTACTAAATGCTATTCATCCTTCCACCTTTCCCCACTCCAGTTCATTTTTAAATTCTGCTTTAAGAATTCTCTCCCTCTCTTCTTCTCTGAAAGGTCAAGCTTCCTCAGAATATATGGCTGCTCCATGGATCCCAGTTTTTAAAATAAAATATTTAAGGTGTCCTCCTTTTGTCTTCAAAAGCACTTCATTCTGTTGCCCCTTCTGATATGTGTAGTAACTACGTAGGATGCAGGGACGAATTACCCCAGGGGCTGTTTCACGGGCCTTGCCCTGGTGGTGCCGGCAAATGCAGGTCACACACAAAACAAAGTTTATAAGTCCCTGAAGTTATAGGGTTATAGGATAACCTCTATTACCTCAGTTGGAAAGTGATGTAAATGGCACTCCTGAGTTCCATTAGTTTGAAAGTAAACTCCACAGGACCATGATTAACTCAAAATGTTGCCAAACCTTTACCTAACTGTGCACAGCAAAACAGGAACATTTCACATATTTTCCAGGAAAAAAAATCAGCAAATCACATCTTGAGAGATAAATACTTCCACATGAGTCCTTATTTCTGTTAAAGTTCTCCGGTGTTAGGGTAATTAGGATAAACCTCCATCTGGTGGCAGTCCACTTCTGATCTCTCCCCTCTGGGAGTACATTGTCCATCAGGCTTTTGTCGCTGCTTAACAGCTGGGCCATCTCACTATAGAACCCTCTAGGTATTTTGCCACTTCGGGTTCTTTTTCTCCTTTTCTTACCGCCATCACGCTCTACCCAAAATGGCCACCGTTCCCACTCTTTTAGGTACTCTGCATGGTGCCAACTTGCCCCCTCCTCAGTTTCTGATTAGGCCTCAGCGTCCCCATCCCGGGAAAACTCTGGGTTGCAAGAAATCATGGGAAGAAGACTCACCCAACGATGTAAAAATGGCAACAATCCATCTCACCCATCCTTCCATCAAGGCGCAGGAGGTCAATCCTGTTCGTGACGCCATTTTTGTGGTAACCAACACAGAATGCAGGGCCGAATTACGATAGGAGCTGTGGACTTGTTGGGTCACGGGCCTTGCCCTGGTGGCACCGGCAAACACAGGTCGCACACAAAACAAAATGTATAAATCTCTGATGTTGTAGTGGTGTAGGATAACCTATATTACCTCAGTTGGAAAGTGGTGTAAATGGCACCTTTGAGTTCCAGTAAGTTGAAAATAAACTCCCCAGGGCCATGATTAACTCGAAACATTGCAAAACCTTTACTTAACTGTGCACAGCAAAACAGGAACATTTCACATATTTTTTTTTATTTATCCATTTCTTTTTTTATCTTATATATTTCTTATATACTGTATTATGCAGCACTTTACAGAGATTTGTCGTTCACTTCAGTCCCTGCCCCATGGAGCTTACAATCTAGTTTTTCCGTATTCAGACACTCACACAGATGTATGTTTTTCCAGAAAAAAAATCAGCAAATCACATCTTGAGAGATAAATACTTCCACACGAGTCCTTATTTCTGTAAAAGTCCAGAAAATACCCCTTGGGTGCAAATGTCCTGGGCCCACAGGCCTGGCACCTCTGAATGGGTGCAAAACATGGGTCTTCACATTATACTTGTTCCTTGGTCTCTTCCTACCCATGGACTACAATCCACTTCCTGTCTCACAATATCGTTTCCCATAAGCATTTCCCCTCATATTACAATAAATGCATAAACAGCATGGAATACATACAAATGTCCAGCAGGTGTCACTGTTTCCCCATACATCACACTATAGAACTGCACATTGTTATTTTCCAAAAGAGAAAATTCCAAACAAGAGTATTGATTTTAAGATAGTAGTTACTCAGAGTAGATGTTACCTTTGTTTCCCCATTAGGCGCTAGAGCCCTTAAGTAGTGTCCACTCTGGGTCACTACATACGTCTTCACTTGTATGGCTGTATATTTCTCGTCATTTACTACTCATATTTAGGGGGTTATTGACTAAAGTCAGAATTGTTGTGTAAAGGTGTGAATTTGCCAGCTAACGACAATCTCACACTACCCTATATACCCAATAGACGGCTACTGTTGCGATCATGACTTTTCTATGGGAATCTGCTGTTTAGTTAATAAGGAGTTAATCGGGGCATAGCCACACAAAGTGATGAGAATTCATTAAGACTGTCAAATTTTCACTTTAGATAATGACCCCCTAAGATTGTAAGCTCGAAGGGGCAGAGACCTCCATTTGTTTCAATGTTTACCTGGAACTTGTTATGCTGTGTCTTCATGACTATGTTTGTAAATCACTTTACGCTTATATTCACCATTCATGTCTGTATTATATAACTGTATTGTTGAATTGTTCAGCACTGCATAACACAGCAGCACTTTATAAATAAAACTATACAACTATACATACTGTACATTAGAAACATATCAATTCAGTTCAAAATAAAATTCTGCATTGCTTTAAAAAAATATATAGATTTTTATTCTTCAGCCTTTGCCTTTTACTTATTTAATCATATCATAGTTCTGTATTTTCAAGAAAATCCCATTAATATATATTGGATATACCATGGGGTTTGAATGTTCTGTTAGTAGATGGTGGGATCTGTTACTGGTTATAGACACCTTAAGAGTTAGAGAGGGCTGTAAAATATTGTAAGACACTTATTCCACGAGGTAAAACGTTCACAAGTGCTACAGAGATCCTATTAATTGCAGGATTTATAGGTACAGAAAACAAAGCGATAGGATTTCTGGCAAATTCTGAAAATTTGTGAACAGGAACTTTTCTTATGCAATGAAGAGTAAGAGGAAATAGAATCAGTATGTTTTTTTACAAGCTGCACTGAAATGAAGTCCTTCCTGAAAGACTTCCAGAAAGCATTTAATTAAATTACATTTGATACAAAACAAAGTTAATCTTTTTATAATGTATAAGATGCACATAATAATTAAAATTATGCCTTTATATAAATATTCCTTTTATATATTTTATTGAGTAAACATGAAGACAATTATGGGGTAATTCACCAAACAGCGAACTTACCCTCCAGATCCTTCGCATCAGTACGCATACCCGGTTATGCGCTTGCTGATGTCCTGCACGCGGACATCACAGTGAACGCTTTAAAGGGATTCCAGTCTTGCGAGGCGTCACAAGTAGAGCCTCGCCAGCTTCGCCAAGACTGGAATCCCTTTCAAGCGTTCACTGATGTCGGCGTGCAGGACATCAGTATGCGCATAACCGGGTATGTGTACTGATGCGAAGGATCCGGAGGGTAAGTTCGCTGTTTGGTGAATTACCCCCTTAGTCTCACATTGGGGAAGTGCATAAATAAATATCATTATGATAACACAGGAACAAGTCTGGGTGAAATTTATTAAACTCTGAAATACTGAAATACCGCAAAATCGAGTTTTTCGATCTCGATTTTTTGAAATTTTTGATGGAAAGGTAGCCATACTACCTTTGGCCACCTTTCCATGGAAAAATTTAAAAAATTGAGATTGAAAAACTCGATCTCAAAAAATCAAAAAAATCTCAGGAGAACAATGCAAGATCTCACTGTGTAAACTTGGAAAGACCTTTCGCCCAGAGTGTCTATACGTTTACATAGATGTTCATATTTACTTTTTGAATTACCTGTTTACTGTCCCACAAAAAACATGCATTTTTTTCTAAACAAACATCTGCACACAATGCAAAATCTGTCATTTAAGCAGGTCCTAATTGTCAATAGGGTGAATTCACCTAGCTACAATTTGAGTTGCATTGCCAAAAAGACGTGAATTCACTACTCACTATTGACTAAGTGGAGAATATACATTTGTCAAACAAAGGAAAAAAGGTGATCACTGTCACATGCATAGTGTCTCATAGTCACCCGAATAGAAATAAGATGATGTGGTGTGAGGTGAATTTGACACTAACTGTATTCTGTGAATATTGAATCTATTTCTATGTCACCTTGTCCCTAAATCATGTTGTCACTTAGTCGCAATTGCCATTGTCTCTTTTGAACAAATAGTCGCCATATGCAACACTGGAGCCCTGACAACCCCCCAATTCACCACTTTGAAATAACAGTCAAACAGGTGAATTCGGAACAGTTTTCCTAGTCGCATTTACATCTTCGACGCACTCTGCAGCTTAGTAAATAGAACCTGTGCACATGCAGGCAATGTGATGTTAAAAGCTCTGTAAGATCACGACTATTGTAGACGCACGAATTGGTCATGTATTCCACACTTCCCAAAGTTTTCTCTATAAGCGAACATGGAAGTGGCAAATAGATGTGAATTCAGACCTCAACCTCAATGTGACTATTCAAACTTTTGAAAATGAGGCCCGTTGAAGTGTCCCGGATTCTGTAATGCAGTTATACTGTTTGGATCCTGTCCCATGATCCCAGGTCTTCTAGCAGCAGCCTTCCTGGCCTCCTCCTCACAGTGTACATGGCTGGCCTATAGAAAAGATGTCACTGGTGTGCAGCCAATTAGGGGAAAGTGGAGAGCGCACCATTCTTTTTTGAAATCTGTAAATTTTATTCATCTCTATATAAATTGGTTGAATTTGAAAATGCAGCACAAATTAACACTGAAGATGCAGCGAAACGGATCGAATAGAAGCAGATAGGTCAAAATTACTTTGATAAGTATTCTCTGTAGTGCGTTAATTACTCGTCTAGCCCAGGTTTTGGAACTTAGGAAAACTAGGCTTTGTTACTCTTTATACCCACACACTGTTGCTAGTGGAGAAAAATGGATAAAATTGTTCAGTTGAAATTGCATTTTGGATGATATAGAGGCACTTTCACAGCATGGAACAATATAGATTGAAAAGTCAGATAGCCTGTTAAAGGACCATAATACATATTCATGAAGTGCCCCAGAAAGTACAATTTATAATAAATGGTTACAATCAGCAGAGAAAAAAAACAAGACAAAATAGTAAAAGTTAGGGATACCACGTTGAAAATAAAATATTCACAATAGTACAGAGGGTGTGCAGACATAGTATACCAGATGGCGTATAGACATAGTATACCAGAGGGCGTGCAGACATAGTATACCAGAGGGCGTATAGACATAGTGTACCAGAGAGTAGGATATATTCACTCCGGAGTGCCGGAGTGAATATATCCTACTCGCTGTTTGGAAAGCCGTCCGCAACCTCTCCTGAGCACCCGCGTTTACCATATCACCTTGGGGATCAGAGCGGTCAGTAAACTTTTATTTATTTCTATAGTGTACCAGAGGGCATGCAGACTTAATGTACTGGATGGCGTGCAGACATAGCGTACCGGAGGGGGTGCAGACATAGCGTACCAGAGGGTGTGCAGACATAGCATACCA
>WMED01026308.1:0-10843 GCA_019650415.1 Pipa parva
CTTAATCCTGCAGCCCTTTCTCCCCTCTGCATTTCTGTGTACTTGCTTCCTGTATAGTGCCAAGAAGCCATGCCCCCTAATGAAGTCACACAATGACTCATTCTGCTAGTGCATATTTAGTAATCTGATACTTTCCTTTCACTGCAAAAGCCCTGCAGCTTTGAATTCCGACCCAGACAGTGTCGGTTTTTAAGACAGAGAATGTGAGAGGGTGGGGGCGTGGACTCATACTCTACAGGAAGGAGGAATATTTACAAAGGGATAACAAGTGCTGCAGAGTGAAAAGGTGAGTGAGGATTTCATTAATCATTTTTACACTTTATAATACTTTAATGGGGCAAAATTTATAAATAGGGTTTACTTACACTTTAAAGCAATCATAAGAAATTTTAAACCCAACCCCATAAAATGGTCAACAATAGATTCTGGAAACAATCTAAGTTTTTTTTTTTTTTAATTTAAAATGAATTCCTTATTAACTTTCAGCAATTTACATTTCTTCAATTTGACATTAGAAACAATGTCTTATAGAAGTTCAAGGGAGATTTACTTTTACTTAACAAAAGGGACCACTAAGGCAACATTCATGGAAATGAATGCACACAGAAATATAGATAATATAATGCTTTGTATGCATAATAACAGACTCCCTGTTGTTCTGCTGGCCATTATTGAAAACTAAGTTAAAGAAAATTACACTTATAAATATGGTATAGTATATTGGTTCATTATTTAAGAGACATCTAAAGAGTGAAGATGCTGGGAGATCACATTCATATTTTCTACGGTTCTAATCATGGTCTTGTAGAACATGGCAAGTCTACTTGTGTTCAGATGCATGCATGCATGAATCTATAGAATTTTTGTTGGATTTGCTCAGTGATACTGTTAAACAATAAAAAGGCAATCATATTGCTATCCTATCAACTTCTTTCCTGGGCTGCAAACAGTAGTATCTGACTTAAATTGTCTTTGTGATTTGTGAGTTATATACCTGCACAGATCTTGATGCCCATTTCAGCCAATTTAGACACTGGTCACCCTTATGTGCACATATGGCACCCCCCCATTTCAACTATCAGATCATATCACAGATGTTTATACTGCCCTACCAAGTGAGCCAGTCAATGATCCCTATTAATGCACGTGGGGTTCTCCAACTGAATGGTCATTGTTTACCAAGGGGATGAAAGGGTTATTTATCAAACAGTCAGTGAAAAATTATCATTTCCTATAAAAACTTAAAAGGACACTATAATAAAAAACAAACATTCTGGGGGTTATTCACTAAGGTGCAAATTCAACTGTCAAATTCACAAACAGCGGATTCCCATAGCAAATCCGCTACAATTTCCCCATTGTAAAGTCGCGACAATTTTTTAATGTTAAGATTGCAACAATTTTCCCATAATACAGTTGTCAAAAAATTATATAATTTTTAATAGGGAAATACACTTTCTTGTTAAAACCAAGGATTCCATCTTTCTGGTGGGCATATCGATTTCAGCTGTTGCCCTCAGTTCGATTAATGCAGATCTGGCATATAAACAGATGGAAGTTTATTTAAAAATTTTTTCCTTTGGTTTATTTACGTTAGTATTACTTGTTGGGTAACCTACCAGCATGTTCCGTGGACATTGGTGTTTGATAGTCAGTGACTCAGTGTGACGCGATCATTATGCGTCCATTGATTGACACTCCACCGGCATGTTCCATGGGCATGAATATTCATTCACTAGCTACTTGATATGACACGTTTATTATGCGTCTATTGATTGACACTAGGAACCGGCACCAATTGGAACGCTGATGCGTTCCAAGTTGTTTGCTGGACATTGACCTGCCCCTAGATATGACGCGACTCTGATGCGTCCGTGTTTTTAACACGAGAGATGGATATTTATGTGCACTGCAGGATGCGATTGGTAGGTCGAAGGCAGACGCTCATTTGGTTAACATGTTATATACTTTGGATCACAGGATATATAATACTGAGGACGCATGTGGAGGTAATAAATTATGGCATTTATATATTATTTATCATTCTTTGAAGTTCAACTCCTCCTTATTATTTTGAATGTTCCCCATTGGCTGCAATGCTTTTGTGACACACCCAAAACGCCATTTTTTGGCACGAATTTTTGTCTATTTAAATGTTTTATTAGTTATGTTTTAAATATCTCCTGATGAAGCTGCAAACGATAAGCAGAGAAACGCGTTGAGATTTTAATGCTGTTGTATGCATAATGCTTGCTCACTTCGTTTGTTTGTGAGTATATTTTTATTCTTTTTGTTCAAATTAAAAAAATATTTTTATATGTTACGCTATGATGGAATCTTCTCCTATTTTTTAATATAAGCTAGGGGTTCTCAAGTGGTGTGCCTAACCATATAAAGTTTGGAATCGTTCTGAGTGCCAGAGGGACCACATTCTGCTGTTCATATGTGGATTTATGTGGAGTAACCATATGTGTGATTATTTCTTGGATTTGGAGAGAGTTCTCATTATCAGAGTGTTGTTACACGAATAGATCACTTGATGGTGGATTTGCTGCAGTTTCTACACTACCACGGATATATTTTTGCATCACTTTTCTATTAATTTTTACAAGATTTATTTTTTCTTCTGGTGGCCGTTCATTTCACCTTTAATTCATTATTGAGTTTCATTGGTAATGCACTATGGTGCCATTGTGTGTGCACTTTTTCTTTCAGATGTTTATATCTTCATAATACAGTTGTGACTGAGACAATATTCTCATTATAAAGACGCGACTGCGACAGTAGCAGCCTATTGCGACTGTCTGTATCTGGCGAATTCGCACCTATACGCAACAATTCGGACTTTAGTGAATAACCCCCCTTACAGTGATGTATACTGTTTAGTACAGCAGAGGAATAATTTCAGTATATACTAAGCTGGCTGCCCGACTATGTAACATATTCACCGCATGCCCTGGAATATATAGCTTTGATTAGACTCCACACGTTATGAGATCAGTATAAACTGATACCGGTGGTTCCTGCTTTGTAAAAGTGGAAGTTAGGATAGTATCTGACTTTTTTTCCAGTTCTGCTCGGAATGTGAATTTAACTTCTTACTTCAAATGTGAAAAAAAAAAAAGCGAGCAATTGCCTGAGGAATGGATATTTTATATTATTTATATCTCAGATTTTGGTGACTCAAATGCACAGAAACCATCAACATTCTTTCCTGGAAAATAATATGCTAGTCAAAAGGAATTCCATTCCCCTGTTTTAGTGCTTCTCGCTTCCATAAAGTGGCACAGTAATTCTCTGCAGTGTTCTGAGAGCCAGTCTCTCTGCCAGGGCTGTGGTTACCACTAGCAATAAAAATAAAAAAACATAAATCAACAAACTCTGGGAAAATGTTGTCATGTTTAAAAGCTTTTAGCTTCATTAGTGTCTGAAAGGAACAACAGGATCCTTCATCTTCCTCAGTAGACTGACAAGATGAGAAGCTGCACTAGAATGCTAAGTAAAGTGCTGAAGCCCCGTGTTAAGTGCCTGACAGTTGCAATATACTGACAATAAGAATAAGACACGGCATCTGCTGGCTGGAAAAAGGAACCCAGTGAGGTCTACCTTCCCATAAACTAGGCTGGAAAATGTAATAATTGGATTTTCCATTTTCAGCCATATTTTAACCAGAGGTGTTCCTTATGTCTCAGTGTGTTTTGTTTTGACTGAGTTAATTATATACCATGTTACACATCCAGACTGTGTGATATCATAGAAGAGGGTGGGGCTTGTTTATTGCCCAGATGGTACAAATGATTCCAGTTAATGGTTTATGTGTTTGGCACAATGCACATGAAAATTGGAGGTTAAGCAACAGTGCAATTGACTGGGGAAGCAGCTTTCAAACAGAATAACTTTCATTATGCATTTAATAGTTAAAATTGCCTATATATATATATATATATATATATATATATATATATATATATATATAATGTCCTTTCCTAGGGTAGCTTGGTCATGCTGACACCAAGTACAATGGACTTTTTAATTATTTGAGTATACAGTTGGCTGATTTGCATGTGATGATTACTGCTGTTATGTTATGACTATAAGGATATTAGAAGTCATTAAGGAGTTCTATAACCATATAAAGAAGACATGGAACTACAAGGTATTGTTTAACCAAACCAGGTACCTTAAGATTTATAGTAATCAAGTTTCCCTTTCACTGAGCAGTATGTTCATCTAAACCCACCCAATTACCCAACAGCTGAGTAGCCCACCCAGTTTTCTTTTGTTACAATGAACAGTAGCCCACCTGTACCATCATCATCTTCTGTATATTAGTCCATACAGTTACCTGTAAACTAAGCTGCAGAGTAGCTTCCTGGCTTCTCACACCAACTACTCAACACATTAGCCCACCTAGGCAGTTTGCTGTTTGCCTTGGTTCAGTAAACAGAGGCTTCCACACTTGCCCTCTGTGCTTCATCAAGTATATCATCACACACTCAGGCTAATAACTCTCTCGCAGTAATCCACAGCAGAAGTACACAGCACCAATATCCTAGCACCATATACCAAAATACATTTAAAGAGTCATATATACTGTAAGACAACCTGACATGCTCGGCAAATTAAGGTTAAAGGGAATGTTGCAAAATCTTCTAAACAACACATTTACAATTTGCTCTATCTATCTATCTATCTATCTATCTATCTATCTATCTATCTATCTATCTATCTGTATCTATCTATCTATCTATCTATCTATCTATCTATCTATCTATCTATCTATCTATCTCTATCTATCTATGGATTAAACACAAACATTACTGTGAACAAACAGCAGCTTGACATCACGGGATATTCACTCTATGGGGATGTACATGTAATAAGATACAAATGGAGGCTCAGTTTTCATTGAAGACTACATCTACCATACACCTAAACATAAATCAGCCATGAATCAGTTTTACAGAAACACATAACTTTCTAACTGATGAACTGCAAAGAATGGAATGTGATAACTGGTGGTACGTCGCTGTCACTCTCTTTGAAAACTGGGTTTCTCAAGGTCACTTCCCAAAATGATTCCACAGCCACCACAGAACTTTAAGAATAACAATAAATTAAAAAAAAGTGCTAGAAGGGCATAGATGTGTTGTATATTTACTGCAGAATTAATTATTTCTACAGTTTAATAATATCATTCAACCGAAATCTAATTTGCATATTCATAATTTAAGAGGTAGTGTTTGCTTCTGCAAAATCAATTCAAGCCAAAAGTATTCTGTTTTAACAATGATATATCAACGTGTGGCTCTCTGTCTTGCTTTACAACAATTCCCAGCATCCCAAGCTAGGGCCACTGGGATGCTGGGAATTGTAACATAGTTAAAAAAAAAAAGCACAATGGTAAAGTTAGCTTTGCAGCATTGCTATTTCTTTTTGTTATGTTGGAGTCTAATGGTATGCAGATGGAGGTACTGAAGCAGCAGTGCATACATTACAGATCAAATACCCCCCATCCAGGGACATGTTCACTATTTTGAATACTGAGAGTTGTAGTTCAGCAACAGATTGAGAGCGACAGATTAAAGTTCACTGCATATATATAAGTATTGCCTTAATTTCTATATTTTTTTGGAAAGGAGCAATCTGTGCTCTAGGAATATAAGACCCAAAGCACAACTACCACGTGGCCATTTTAAGGGGCAATAACAGATTAGAAATGTCCAATATGCATTTATAAGAACTATTTGCTTACTTTAAGAAAAACATCTGATATTTTATTTTAAAAATACATATTGATTTGTCTGGCATAATAAAAAGTACTGAAAACAATCAGACTAAGAGGAGATCTGTTCATGCAAAGATGACTGCAATCAGCAGGCAAAAAGGAAGGAAGTAATACAAAATTGGGAATTCATTTTCAAACTGCTATGCTAGATTTTTTTCCTTATTACTTGTGTTACTGGTCCTTTAAGACAAATACATTGCAGGAACAGGACAGCCTTTTTGATTATGTCCACTGTTAAAGAAGTATCATTGCCTAGGTGGCATATTTTCTAAGGGGATCCTCCAGCCTCTACTTAAAGTGCAGCTAAAGTCACAGGATGGCTAGCATGAAAACATCCACCAGCCAGTGACTCGCTAAATTATACCCTTCCAGGGGTATCAGGGCAGAATTTTGTTTCTGCTCTTGCTCACATTAATGATGTTGAAGAGGAATCCTGAAGTGAACAGGATTGCAGCAAAAGAACAGAGAAAAGAATTATTAAGCGTCCCCACCCCCTTAAGTATCACCCCTAGAAAAAACAAGCCTTTAGCTTCCCCTTTAATTTATGAAGTATCCCAACAGTCAATGAGAAGAACAAAATAAAGCAATAAAAAAAGAAATCCAGACTTCAAATTCCAAGATAACACTGTCACGCCAATCCAAATGGTGATTTTCTTTTTTTTTTCTGTTGTTAGCTAGGTCTCCCTAGCTAGCAGTGCTGTGAATGGAATCAGTAGAAAACTGACCCATATCAATAAAGAGTTTTTAACTGGTAACTGGTTTGCCCGTGGGTTAAGATTCTAATCTTTGATTTGGAATCCTAGCAATAAATGACACGGGGAGTTACTACTTTGTAACTTCATTTAAGTTATGTTTTAGGAATAAATTAAACCAATTTATTCTAAGGACACCATCTCTTTAAAAAATGCATGTCAGTAAGGCCAATGAAACGCAAGGCACTTTGTCGACTGCGTTTTTTTTTTCTGTGCTACATGAGCTCATTTGTCGCTGTGGAAAAATGCATTGAACAAAGCACCTTGTGTGACAATGGCCAAGGGGTTAATATATTTTACAGTACAAAGATTAAGTCCCTAGATTTAAGACCTCTTTTATGCACATATCCCCCCTGGTATAATTTACCAAATGCCTTGATAATCCCAGATGCTGAGGGAGGAGAAATGGTTGCTAAAGGATTAAGCATTAACTGCCCTTAAATGCTGGGACAGACACAGATTAAGGGCATGTTCTGTTGGGATATATATACATTAATGGTGTCTAAGAGATTCATTAATCTATGGGGCATGTGCACTGGGTACTAAATCCCTAGATCACAGCTAAACACACAGGGCAGTCTGGAGAAGGAATCAGATGAGATGTTGATACAGAGAAAACAATGCAGTGACATATGATTTTTCATTCAAATCTCAGAATTTTCTGATTGGTTGCATGCTCAGCACCCCATTATTATTCAGACAAAGGCTAATATCTGGAGATTGTTGAGATTGTTTTGGGTTTTTTTTTATTTATTTTTTTAATTTATGTTAATCCCTTTGCCACCAGAGGGAGCCAATGCATTCAATTGATTCACAACTATACAGTATTTTCATACCAACAGCACCACAACCTATGTCCAATGAAAGTAAATGACACACACACACACACACAAAAAAAAACTCAGGAAAAACACATGTGTAAATCAGCCTACAAAAAATCTCATGTGTGGAGAAAAGCCATCTAGTTCCAAATATTTTTTTACAGATTTATAGTTAGGAGATAAAGGATATTTAAAAAAATACCAACTACAAAACTACAACCCCAAAGCCTCATGTAATTGGATCTTTATCCCAATATATAACACAAAAAGCACACACAGCATGCTCCACATTTTCGAGATGAATAAAAGAATGCAGGTTAGCTACTCACTCATTACAACTTTCACTGGCATCAACCTCTTGTGCAGAAATTTTCCAGAGCTGTATAATTACACTGGGTAGCAGAGCTGAATGCCTAAATAAAATCAAACCCCAATTTCCCCCAAGCAAAGATGCTAGTTTTACCCTAAATCCAGCCGACTTACCTGTAGAACTGCACTGCTAACGGTAAATCGCTGGATCACGTGACTGGCCCACAGGGCTTAAATCTGATTAAAACCAGGTCGCCAGCCTGGCTAAAATTTAGCTCTGCTGAGTAGTGACCCTGTCGTCTGATATAGGGCTGCCTAGAACTGCTTTCCATGTAGGCTTTTGGTAACTGATCCCCTGCCTTTCCATGCCTGGGGCACCAACATAAGATTGGAGTTTAAATGAGGGGCAGGAGGACTGGCCACAGCAACCAGTTGGCTACTTGGTTTGATTGGCTTTCAGTAGTTGGAATAATTTAAAGGAAACCTGTAAACACATACTCAATACATATGAGGAGATATATCTGCCAAGCATTATCTTCAGTGAATACAAAAAAATTTAATCTGAAGACTGTTTTCAAGTATATTTTTTTAATAGTATAACTTCATTAATGGGAGTAGAATTCATTACCCTACAAGCAGAGGGACAAGTAGTCATTTGGAATTTCGGAATGCACATACAGGACTGGGGCAGTCTTATATTCAGTATACTGTAAGTATAATGCCTGAAGAAGCTCACTGGGGTTTATTATACTATTCTGTGTTTGAAGAATCAGTGCTATTTTAACATACATACACAGTATTTTATGAGATTACATTTGAAAAGTTTTGGTTTAGGGGGAAACAAGTTCTCTTTAATAATTTGTCTGGTTGCTATGGATTTCACACCAGTGCAAATTTTCACCTCTATTTGTAAAATATCTCCTGTTTTTTAATGATTCTGGGAAAATTCTTACTCTGAGCACACCCTTAAAATGAAAGGACATATTCTACTGTTTTATTTCTAATTCACTTGCCATCTCGAACTAAGAGAAAACAGAGTTTTTAGTCCTGGTAATAGCTCGAGCTCAGAATTTCGTGGCTCCAGTCTGATGCCAAGGGAAACGTTCTGCATGCTTTCATAAGTCGTTTACAACTGAAGCACAAGGAGAATTGTAACCTTGTTTGCCATCCAGTTTCCACTATTAGCACCTCCGTACTATGAGTGTTTTCCCTCAAATGACACTGACGTCAATCTAAAGAGCATGTCTATCATCTGTCGGGCAAGTTCCTGCTTACTACTCTAAAGGAAGAGAACCACTGCAGCCTGCCATTAACAGAATGATTAATTGGACAATATACTACTTAACACAAAATGCAACATGCGCCAATGTTACAGAAATGCACACACAAATTCTGCAAATATCAGGAAATGGGGAATAAGAAACTGCTGCCTGCTACAACGTGGCACACAAAAACATATTTCAAAGCACAACTTTCTAATGCAGTCTAAAAAAATGATAATGTCAAGGAAGGATGCTCCATCCCATCATTGATGGTAAGGAGGTCTTAAAGGTTTGGTGTACCCAGCCACCAAGTGTATAACAAAGATAAAATGAGTCTGTAAAAATAAGTAACCTGATATTTACTTGAAATAATGAGGTAAAAAAAAAAGTACAGCTAGCTACACTGTACAGATCCTTTATACTATTTCTGTCTGTAGTTTTCTGTTTGGCAGTCTAATGCTTTTTGCATTGCTCATCTCAACAATGCCTGACTAGTGAGTAGAACAGTACTCTCCTAAGGATTACTAACTGACTTTATTTGTATATTGGGATTTCAGAAGTTATTTTTAAAACAATGGCTAAAGCTTCCTAATTCTCTGTGACCACAAAAACCAAAATGAAAACATAACCCCGGTAAATTGATAAAAGAATTAAACAAGAAGCTGGCCACTTTATATCTTTAACCACTATATTTATATTTATATATTGACAGATAAAATGAGTAAACCTATATATCTGAACTTCAATTCATATAAAATGGTCTTTGTTGCTTTTTTTAAAGCTTTGATAGCCAAACGTTGTAACTGTTCTGACATTCTAATAATGATTTTCTAGTATGTATGCATAATTTTATTTATAAAGTGACAAATTTACATAGCGCTGTACAATTCAGCAATACAAATGTACATTACACATTACAAGTGAGTAACTTACAAGCGTGAAATC
This sequence comes from Pipa parva, assembly GCA_019650415.1. Taxonomy (NCBI): domain Eukaryota; kingdom Metazoa; phylum Chordata; class Amphibia; order Anura; family Pipidae; genus Pipa; species Pipa parva. The sequence goes on from WMED01026308.1 coordinate 9,878, forward strand.
ATTTGAAGTGCCAGGTTTTGACACAAGAGGATGGAGGTCCCTGCCCCATAGAGCTTACAGTCGAAGTGGAAGGAAGATGTACATACACAGATAGAAGAGTAACAAGAGCTGCAACAACTGGGATACTGGTCTATAAATACTTAAATAAATAAGTAAAGATATATATAGAGTGGGTACGGAAAGTATTCAGATCCCTTTACATTTTTCATTCTTTGTTTCATTGCAGCCATTTGGTAAGATCAAAAAAGTTCATTTTTTTGGTCATTAATGAAAAATCTGAACCATATCTTCAAAGAAAAAACCATAAATGTAGATATTTTTGCAAATTTATTAAACAAGAAAAACTGAAATATCACTTGGTCATAAGTATTTACACCCTTTGCTGTGACACTAATATTTAACTCACATGCTGTCCATTTCCTTCTGATCCTCCTTGAGATGTTTCTACTCCTTCATTGGAGTCCAGCTGTGTTTAATTAAACTGATTAGACTTGATTAGAAAAGGAACACACCTGTCTTTATAAGTTCTCACAGCTCACAGTGCATGTCAGAGCACATTAGAATCATGAGGTCTATGGAACTGCCCAAGGAGCTCAGAGACAGAATTGTGGCAAGGCACAGATCTCGCCAAGGTTACTGAAGAATTTCTGCAGCACTCAAGGTTCCTAAGAGCACAGTGGCCTCCATAATCCTTAAATAGAAGAAGTTTGGGATGACCACAACTATTCTTCGATCTGGCTGTCCAGCCAAACTAAGCAATTGTGTGAGAAGAGCCTTGGTGAGAGAGGTAAAGAAGAACCCCAAGATCACTGTGGCTGAGCTCCAGAGATGCAGTAGGGAAATTGGAGAAAAACACCCCATAGCATGATGCTGCCACCACCATGTTTCGCTATTGGGATTGTATTGGGTTGAGGAAGAGTTGTGGTCATCCCAAACTTCTTCCATTTAAGGATTATGGAGGCCACT